>JABCKO010015903.1:0-27312 GCA_018855915.1 Tephrocybe sp. NHM501043
CCTGGCCTGAATAAAGCAATACCTGGCCAGAAATAAGTCATACCTGGTTCTAATCCCATGTCTGGGAACAACTTTTTTGTAGATGGTATAGTCTCAGCCAACTGTGAAAGATCTGGATCAAGATTTCAATGGGCGAGGATTTGTATATAAGGAAATGATTGTTGCCCAAATGTACGCCGCCAGGAAGGAGCTAACAGTCCAAGGTCGACCGTACAAAGACATAGAGGCTCGCCAGGAAGAGGAAAGGAGATAGGTAGGAGCAGCATTGGGATATACTCAGTAACGGAGTCCAACCTCCATCGCAACAGACCTTGGAACAGAAATAAACGTATTCTCGCATATTCGACTGGGCGCGTGTCTTCGCGTTATTGGTGTAGGTAAGCACCAGTTCATTGCTGTACGAATACTGAGCCAACAAGCTTGCGGTAAGACCGGAAAACCAAATGATGCTCAACACGATTGTTGATGTAGTGGGAGAGAAAGAAAGTGTATTTATTACAGGGGGAATTAGGATCTGGTTCAAGCAACCACAATGGCGAGCATCTGGGAAAGGAGTGATGTGGTCACGCCGCCAGGAATCCTGCTTGAGAAGCTTGTAGCTCTTAATGATGAAAGTCATGACAGTCGCGGAGAAGGGGTTGGCCCGGTACACACATGCCAAGATTTGACTCCGGCAGAGCAAGGAGACGTGCGAATACAAGGGGTACTTCTGTCCATAATGGCTTTCCAAGTCTGTCCGTGTGTAGGATACGAAATATGGGTATGGGCAAGGAATTGTAACGGGGATATGCGTTCCATCGTTCCATCTCTATACCCGCACACGACCTAGCGTTTCCCAGTGAGATGATCTGAGAGGTGTGTGATCATCGAGAAATCGCCACAAGCTCAGGCACCGAGCTCGGCGTTGGGCGTCGGGCACCGGATCCGTCCCCTTCCTGTCTTCCACCATCAACACCTCGTCATGATGGTTATCGTCATCGAGTACGCATACACAGCCTAGCCGTTCCCAGCCTAGTACACGCACACAATAAAGTTGCATATGGTCACGCCACTGGGATATTTGTGCCATACCCGGTTCGCGTGCTACCTCTCATGCTACCTCTCACTGTCCCATAACCTCACGAACCAGAATCACAGCCATCTCGCCTACCTCATCCTCACGCTCATCTCACGCGCCTGTTTCCTCTCCCCGTTCGATCTTGAGCGTGAACACAAGACTCTTAGTGGACCCCCAGCCTCGGTACCTTTCGTTCGCTCAAGCTTGTCCGTTCGTTTGATTCGTTCAAACTATTCCGTCAAACCGAGCCAATCCGAACGCCTATCTCAACTGAATTTCTTTCGATGAACCACCCCACGACCCGTTCTCCAGCTCGTTCTCGAAGTGTATTCCCGGATCCGGACCAGATATATATGTCGATGTACTGGGTGTGTGGGAGATGATAATGATGATCTTTTTGACGCACATCAGGCATTGTGTAGACGCCGAGCCAACCAAGAGTTGGCCCTGAGAAACTCTAGCGCTGCATGCATATGGCCTCGGTACTGGGGTTACGACGCGTGCAATCAGCCTATGTATTATGAGAATCACTGCATATCACCGCCCTCCTTCACACTTCACAAGGAATCGATCTTTCCAACTTCAAGACTGTTCCTACGTGTAATCACCTCGATTACCACGGCCCCTGACCCTTCTTCCTTCCTCCCTCGTAGCCTGTACTCTCCAAATCCATCCATGCGCTCATTACGCTCCATCACCAATGTATCTTCAATGCACCTTCCACATCCGGTATTCCTACATCGTATACACGTGTTCCCGATCCAGTACCTCCTAAGTCCATGAGTGGGTACATCGGAGACTTGTGGCGCCACATTTATGCATTGGTGGCTCTTAAGCCCTTTTCTTTCGATTTCGATTTTGAATTTGATGTTCAAGCACGACGTTGATTAAAGCGTGGGGCTCGGGACTTGATTACCACAGGCAGCATTTAGTGTCGACTGGATACCAGATAGCCATCCTAGTCATTAGGATTGTGCTCCTCTTGTTCTCAATCTTTATTCTCCATTCTTGCCCTCAATTACACCGCAAATGGGTTATGAGCTCATACAATCTTGCAGCCTGGCACACATCCTACGTCGTTTCTTGTGTTTACAAACGATCTTTGTCGCGGTCGTGGACGATTTTCGACCAGGCTCCTGATGCGTCTGCGAGCACCTGGTGCACGGTGCACGGTGCCTTACGCGGTGTGGAGGCTATCTTGAGTCTTGAAAAAGCGCCGTTCTATGTTAAGTGATCAGCGCGCATGAGAGGTTTGGAGCCCGTCGCCTTTTGCACCCCACTGACCCCAATGACGTTGAGAGTTATGAGCTCTTCTTTTTTTTTCTTCTTTTTCAGGGAAGGAGAAACATGTAAGTAAGTCTTTCTTGCAAGTAAAGATTCCGAGTCTCACGTTAGTTGGCCGGGGTAATAACCTCTGGCTTGACGTCGAGGTGCATACAGCCATGACGTAGAAATTCAACTTATCGACAACAATGGCATTGGAATTATTACAAGCATGGGTGCATCCTTTGCGCGGCTGTCCCGCTTTTGGCTAGGACTTGGAATTCAAATAATTTACAGCACTGAATCATTTAGGTTGACTGTTAACTGAAAGCCCACTGTTCTGCTACGCTCTACTCGTCGTCTGAATCGCATCATCCACAACTCGGATAAGCACATATCACGTTTCTTTAGACAGCCTATGACTGAGATGCACTTACGCATACAAGAAAGACGTCAATCTGCTGAAAGGAAGGATCAACGCTGATGTTGAGTGCAGCTTACAGACACCGGTCATTGTACTCTTCCGTTGTCGTTTAAATGGCAACCTAAAATTTCGATCCGCCTCTCAACATCGGGGTCATATTCTGTTTCCCGAGCCTGTTGCGGCACCTTCAGCCTCGGTGACATCTAAAGATGAAGATATTACTTACGATCCACCCCAGCCGTCCCAATCGCATCATCTCCAAGCACACATCATAAAGTTCCTCAAGTGGCCTACAACTGCGACATGACTGAGCATCACTTACGCACACAATACGATATACAATATAATAACCACTGCCCTGAAACTCGAGATCGGATATTGGGCCCGGACATTACCGCCACGGACACGAGGCGTCGATTGCGCAATACCACTGGCCATCACTTGGAATATCATGCTATTCGAGATATTTAGAGTACAGTGCAGGGCCTCGTCTATGGCGAATGTTCTGTTCGCTGACCGGGGACGAGGTAGCTTCTGGCTTCTCGATCACTTACCAAATCGATTGGAACTTGCATCCACCTGATCCGGGTTATAGGGCCTCGGCGATGGATGCCTACAGCTGTGCATCACCGTTGCTGCATGGGCTAGTGCTCATTGTGATCGTTTACTGATCCTTCGCACCGCAATAGGTGTAGCGACTCAGACCCTGTTGCTGCCCCCTATGATATTTTTGGCGATCAGAGTTGCAGGAACTGTTGAACATGTTGCATGACCATGCAATTGGGAGTTTGTGCGGCGAGCCGGCCTTTCATCACCACCTGGATGGCTAGATAAAAAGTAACGATGATCCTAAATGATCCTATCTTAGCGTGCTGAAATATCCATGATGTTAGTATTGAGCTTCTGCTGCGACCAAAAACAGCACACTAGATGTTGAATTTGTACTATAGACCCAATTAAAGGTACTTTCAGGTACGAGCCTAAAGATAACGGTGACGTCTCGCTAAGTCCCTCAATCCATTTGTACACTTTTTTCTACAGAGGCTTTGAATATCATGAAATGTGCTAATGAATTCAAGAACTTCTCCCTTCCTTCGACGGCTAGTCTCCTTTGTCGATGCGGCCACCGATGTCAAGTCCTTCGAAGCGGCCTGTATATATCCCCACACTTGCCAGTGGCCTCGATTCCCACATCACATGGTCTCGATAATGCGGTATTGATATCTGTATAACTCCGTGATATCTGTATAACTCCGTGAATATATTGAACTTCGATAGGCATAGTGCGCGTACGTTTATATCGACGTAGCTCGAGAGCGCACGTTTGCTGTGAGTCAGATGAGAGATATAACAGCAGCTTGACAACAGTATTAGAGCTATTTCGTCGATAGGAGCGGAAAAATCTTGGGCGTATCGGGCGTGATAAAGTTTGAATTGTGTGTAAAGAAGTATTACACGTCGCGACAAAACTTCCTGAAGACAACGGCAAAAGCTTGAGATTCGGGAAGAGTTCGCATCTACCCCAGCGCGTGTATGATCGACATGCATGATGTGCCCAAGCTCGGACACGTTGTTTCCATGTTCCCACCAAGCTGAAATAGGCTGAAACGAGCCGCATCACCACAATAGATACCGGTTGGGAGTAAATCGGGACACAGTGAAGGCTATCTGAAATCTTTAGTTGATTTGTAAACCACGGAGACCCTGAATCGGGCCCGATGGTCGTTAAAGATTTCCCGGGACGGCAGAATGCCAGTACTTATGAGTAATATTGTGCCCTCCACGACTTGTATAAGCTTGGCTCTGAGTTAAGAACTAGCCAGAATGGGTAGATCACCGGGAACGTAAAGTTTGACAAGCATTTGATTCACACTCAATGTGATACTGGCTGATAAGGGCGTGCACCTAAGGAAGCATTTGTCCATCGATAATCTTATTCGAGCTGGTGCAGGTAGCTTGGAAATTACAGTACCACAGTTTTACAGCAGCAGCTTGCTTGTATGCTAGTGGCCGGTGGCTTCCATACGAAGTTTTAACGCACGTCCTGCATGTAGGCGGTTGGAGTGATATGTTCAACAGAAAAGACATACAAAACGCCTTTTAGTAAAAATAAAAGACTTGATGTACTCTGAGTTGTGGGAGACCATCTCACATTGATGGTCCCATCCCAGAGAGACTGTCCTTCGGCAGTTGCCTGAGTGGTTTCATGGACATCTCCTGAGGAAAGATCACGGATTTGATGATCCATTCCTTGAGACTCTGGGATCAGTGGCACGTCCAACTGTGACAGCTACAACTGCCCCTAGATGCTAGATGGCGATGTCAATAGACCTGGCGAGGAAAACTTTTAGGGTGTGTTGATTCAAATCAGCTGATAAGTCAATGGTTTTGGGGTCGTTCAGAGGATTTGGGACAATTATGTATCGACATGTAACTTAGTTTCAGTTCATTACCACGATGTCGCATTCTGCAAAAGGACGTTAATTCGCAGCTCACAGCCATTGGACTCATACAGGTTTCATACAAATCAAGAGTCTGACAGCCCTTCAGGAAGAGATGCACTGCATTCGCCCGGATGCATATTGCGTCTCGCGGGATGGGGAGCGTCAAAGTTCCTCACAGCGCCTTGCGTTTCGAGACCTTCGAGACCTTCGAGACCTTCATTCACGCTAGCAGCAGATTTAGTCATCGCGAATCGCAATGTATCAACCACCATCAGCTCATGATCATCATCTCGCAACGATGTACGATGATTAAGTCTGTTTATGGGACATTCAGAATTGCGAGTCTGGCAATAAAGGTGACATCCAGCCTTACGTGACCACTAGAACAAAATGCGTTGAGAGAAATAACGTGGCCTTAGTTATGCTCTCACGTACATGTCGAAATAACGTATAGCTTGCTGAGAGTGAGATGGATGGAGATCCTTCAACGTCGTTCAGTAATCAACATGAAAATGGAAATATCAATGGAACTCACCAAAAGAGCAGATTTGATGAGTCCAGGAGGTACATGATGATATGCGCAATTTGCATAATGGTGATCAGAATCCCACGAGAAGCGGTATATATAACCAAACGTTGTAGTATTGATCGAGTTCTGCAACATCAGTGCCATGAATGTGGTATTCTGGGACAGGTTGAATCGGCCCACTTAGCAAAGGAAGTTTGAGTGCTATGAAGGGTGGTTGTCAGGCCTACAGTGATTAAAAGATCAACAACAACGGCGAGAACATGAAAGAGCGTCAGTAGGACCTATTCAACGGGTTAGGTTGGCGGCTCTTATAAAAAGAGAAGACACACACCGCTGCTTTTTCGTTATGATTTGGAGTCAAGAATGTTCTCGATTCTTGAGCCGGGATTGTACCTGTGGAAGAAAACTTGAGATTGAAAGGAGGCATGTTACAGATATCAGATTCGACTTACAAGCCCCAATAACTTTTCATTGAACGCAAAGTGAATTGCAGTTAACAACGATGAGGGAAAACATACTCATCATCCCAACGCTTAGAACAACCTATTCTGGTCCTCAGATGCAGATAATGGTAGGTTTATCTTGTTCCCTTACAATCGTACACGGAAGCCATGGTTTTCGGGAGACTGGTCGAAGATATATCAGTATGCGGGCAGGATGACAGGGCGAGACCCATTTTGTAAAAAGAATCACAAACCTAGGTAAAGATTTCTTGCATAGAAAAGGTGGGCGCTGTGCGATATGTCAGAAAACTTCAAAGAGCGGAAATACTCATCAACCGTACAGGAAGAAAGTGGAGCCAGTGACCGCAAAGTCTGCAGATATTACGCTGGGAAAGCCGAAGTTCGGGTTATCATCAAGATTACAACAACGATTGAACGACCAACCTATAAATTTTTTTCAAATTGTCGAAGTCCCCGAAATGCGATATCTAATGCATTACATAAGCTAGGAGGACAGAATTTAAGTGGTAGCAAGAACTCACTGAGTAGTGATGTAGGATAGCCGTGCTACAGCAAGTTTCTGCAACGTCCATTATTCTACGGCCAGTCGTTACTAGTTAGTCGATGTTATTTCCTGGAGCAGTCTGTGGCCATTACATGAGAAATGTGATCTGTAGTCACCGAACAATTCAGAAAAATTTATATTATAACATTAGCCACTCACAAAAGCACGAAGCCACCATTGGTCACGATTGATATGGAAGTAAATCCATCCTTGAACGATGGTGATACCCAAGAGACTGGCCATCAAATGAGAGGCGCTGAAACACCACAGTGGTTGTACTGACACAGTAGAGACTACATATCCTGAAAAGATGAAGACATGCATAGTTAGACCCAGAGCCGACCGCAACAATACCACCTTTGAGATTGAATAACTCACCAAAGAATAATCCATTAATCACTGAAGAAACGTCGCCTGCTACAAAATCAGACATGAACCCTCAAGAGCCTGAGAGGACAAAAAGTGGAAGGGTAAGGGCAGAGGTGCGAACCGATTACACTGGAGATCATCATCTTGAAAACGGTGCAGATTATGCTCCGAGTCACAGCCATCGGTATGGAGCAGCCCATGAGTGATCTTGAACCATGCCTTCCTGTCGGAGACCCAGAGTCATGGTCCCAGGGCCGATGATGCCGGCAGCACCCATCCAAAGCTATCTAATCATCTTTTGCCTCTTGACACGGTTGGATACTAGTAACTAGAATGCCTATTAGCTTTATTTGAATTTTTGATCGTGCAATTTGCAAAGGGCTCCATTTCCGACACTCGAGATAACGTTAACCAAACTCCAATACTAAACTGCGCCACTACCAAAAACATCCTAAATCTGTCCGTACCCTGTAAGTAGGTGAAATGAAATCCCGGGTATAATTAGTATGCAGCTAACCGTAGCGTGTACTCAATGACAGCAAAACATGCACTGGATCATTCAGGCGTATGTCCTCGCCTATTCTCCCTTCACTTCATCTGGATTCACCTCTAGCGTCCGATGCACATCCTACCAGCCACCAGCAAGGCCATCCAAGCCCTCAGCCCTTCAGCCCCCAGCCACCATTCACTTTATCTGGATGGGTAGCCGCGCGCGCTCCGCAGCAGCTACGGAGTGAAGTATGGTGACATGGGCCCTTCGCCGACCTAACTCGATTTCCCGACAAAGTAGGACCCCGTCACTAAGCATAAGCCTTAAAAGGCCCAGTTATTCCCTTGAAGGCACAGCATCAGCCCATGGGTCGTGCTCGTGGGGGAAAAGATGCAGGGAGGACTGCTGCTGCTGAGTCTCCTTCTCCTTTACGTCCTCCTTCTGCGTCTCTTCCCCCTTGTGAGCATCCTCTCCCTTTTGTGCCTCCTCCTGTTGCGCCTCCCTTTCCTGCTGTGAGGACTCCTGCTTCTCCACCTCCTTCTCTGGCTCTGCATTCGAGGTGATTGTTGGAGCCGTTTCATTGCCGGCCTCTTGGGACTCGGAGGGTGCTTTTAAAGCCGCTCGAGGTACTGGTGGGGCTGTGTCTGTGTCCTCAGAGAGTTTTGAAGGCTTCGGAGGTTCTGTGAGAGTCTCCGACATAGTGGGTGCCACGAAATCATCCACCGACTTGGTGGACGCAAAGATACCTTCTGTTGGCTGGGTAGTCTCCACGATGGCCTCCTTGAGTACTGCATCCTTCTCCTCTTCCGTCTTCATGAACAAGGGCGGAGAGACGAGCAAGAGCTCAGCCTCCACGTCGACACACCCCATCTTCGTTTCCTCACTCTCACTCACAAGTTTAGATTCAGGTTCCTTGCCTGGCTCGCCTACCGCTGAAGCTGGTGTTGATGCGGGTGATGGCGGTGCCTGCATCGACTCCTCCTGCCGCGGCGTAGTATCAAACGATGCATCGTAATCGAAAGGCGTCGTGGGCACCGATAACGGTGCCGGTGGTGGTACTTGCAGTCGCCTGGTAGCGTTTGGCGAGATAGAGTAAGGGATTGCTGGGTCAGATATCGATGTCGGAGACTGGGACAGTCTCAGTGAAGAAATTGATAAAGACGACGGCAATGTGGACTCTGTAGAGGGGATAGCAGGGGAAGAGGTCGAGCTGGCCTGGCCTTCGAGAAGCCTGAGGGCACTCCGGAGAGCCTCTTTTTCGAGCTTGGCTTCTCGAAGCTCTTCCTCAACGTCTGCGCGGCGGATCCGTTCAGTCGCGACCATTTTATTTGCCTGCCAATAAAGTCAGTAAAATCCGCAATGAATTCAAACACACGCACTTCCTCGAACAAGGCCTGAGATAACGACTCCAACTCTTCCTCCAGCGCCTCCTTTTCTTTCTTTGCGTCCTCCCTTGCCTTCTTCTCCTTCTCCAGCTCCCTCTCGAGTTCCTTCTCCCGTTCCTCCTTCTTCTCCTTGACTACCCCCAGCGCAGGCATCGACGGTGAGTTCAGATGGGCGGGGGGTATCGCGGGCGAGCTTGGCCGCGTCGCACTCGAGCCTGGTGTGAACCTAAACTTGAAAAACCGTGTGCTCTCCTGAGCCGGTGAATCTACCGGCGTCGCTGTCGGTATATTATCCGGATGTGGCGAGACAGCCTGCAGTGCATCGTCGGTAGAATATGCGCGACCTGATGTGCGGCGCCACCCGACGGTGTTTTGCGTTGTCGAATCGCGCTGCTTAAGAGCGTCCTCGAGCATCTCGTTGTTCGCAATGACGAGTGCAAGGTTGGATTTGGCGACATTAAGCTGGACTTCGAGATCTGCACTTGTTTTGTAGGCATCACTTAGCATCGTTGACTAAAAACAAAGTAAATGAATGATATTGATTGGTTTGATTGTTACAACTGATTGAAGGACTTACGACCTCCCCAAGCCTCTCGACGACCATCCCTAGCGCCGCTCGTAGGTCCTCCTCTTGTCCATGACTGTGCACACGCCGCGCATCGTGTAGTTCCTCCTCCACCGTTGTGAATATCTGATGCGTCGCGGCCTTCTGCTGTGTCGCGTTCAGCTTCAAGCTGTCTGTACGAGAAGGCAGAACCGCCTTTGAATTAGGGCTCGGGGCATGATAGGCAGATGAAGGGAAATGAAGCATTTCAATAACAAATTAGTGAATCAGTAGCCACTGAATTCAAAAAGTAGTGAAGCTATTGATCGATGCTGGATGGCTGGAAGGTGTGACATCTGATATTTTGTGACAGACTCAATGTTGAGCACGTTTTTTTGATCTACGATCACCTCAGCGACCTTTTCTGAAGCACCAGCGCACAATATTTATGGACTATCTGTGTATTTCAAGTCTCAATCAACGAGAAGAAACATTGAATTAAAGGAGAAAGAGTAGGAATACTTAGACTGACGCCTTGCCTCCGAGTCACCTTGCCTTGAGGTTTCATCCATCAGTTGACACTCGTCGAGGGCTCTTGGGTCTTCACTCATAATGAGGCAAAAATATCGGCTATGAGATTTGATGCCTCAGAATATGGATTTGTTTCTGGGATGATGGTGTTGCGCTGTTTACGTTGTTTTCCACCATCGGATTTGTTCATCTCAATGGACTGTGGAAGGCATCGATTCTTCGCTGATTTCGAAGGCCAGAGATGTTACGAGCGTGCTTGCATGGCCGGCTGTGCTTCATGGGATAGCAACTTTTTCAAAGGATTTTTGAAATATCAGGTGAACGTGGAGTCTATGTTTTTACAGAATCATATCCAGATAATCAAGGGCTATCGATTGCGCATTTTTGCGGATTTTCCCCGATTTTTTTCGTCTGACCGCCAAATTTTGGGGGTAAAATATCCCCCACCCCTTACAATTTAAGAAATCCGCTCGTACAAATCAGTTCAATAAGTCCCTCAATAGCATGTTCGTACACAAAATGGAAGCCCCGTATGTTTGTTACCCCTCCCATAATAAAGTGATTTTAATTTACCGTGTTTGTTTGTCCGTGACTGTACGCTTTTCCTGAGCCACATCCGAGTCACATGCCTGTCTCGTGAGGAAGCACTATCAGGGGTGCAGGTAGCGAGTGTCTGCTTGACGAGATCTTGAAGCTCGTAAGGGATCATCTCGATGGATGAAGCACGCCCGTACCTTGCGATTTTCGGACTTCACGCTGATTGTTTCTCTGAATTACCCACTAGCAGAAAAGGTCTGCGAGCTTTTGATGAGCCCACATTCAACGATGGCTCCTTACATCCACAGCGTACGGTTCATAGGCCAGCTTGAAACTATCAGTGGGCGGTTGAACAAAGGTCCCAGTGATCTGTGCGAGAATCTCTTTGAACTCTTTCAGGGATTCTGTCTCGCTTGCATCATATGCGCAGCTTGACTATCAACAATGCAACCTGGAACGAGTTGGGTGATGCTATCCAGGTTCTGCTGGGATCCTGCTCTGACATTCTTCGACCTCTTATGGGACGAGGTTGCCTTTGATCACTTGAACGATTTGATACTGTTCTCCAGCCGCAGGTTTCCTCGAATTGAAAGCTCTGGAGACCAAGAATATCGTATTGAAGAAGGATACTGCGATTGGAATGTGCGAATTTCCTGGCTTTGACCCTCTCAGCGCATTTAGCGCTCTGCGAGCCGCCCTTCTAGTAAACTCAACTTTCGTCATGCTTTTACTTCTTGTAGTACCGAGGATCATCTTCCTGTGCACAATCTTGATACATTAGCCATCAAAGTTGAGAGCCGGAATATATTACTTCTCCTTGGGGCCTTCTTGAAGAGCTACCCGATTTTGTACAAATTATCAAGTCATAATAACAGCAATTTTTTTGCAGTTGCCAATTACCATATCCCTGCTCTCTCCGCGGGCCCTGGAATATGTCAATGAGACTTGGAATTCAAGTTTTCAAAAATGATATTATTGATATTCGAGTATTTGAGCGGAGATTACTTTTGTGACTTAGCAGCCTCATGACTTGACTTAGCAAACCGTCCTTACAATCAGCTTTATGTCGTCTGGTTTTGGACTTCAACGTTCCTGCACTCCTGGCTGCAGCCGTGCGCGATGGCGACAGGGAAGGCGTCGGTCGCCTCGTCTGGGGGCTTCTTCCACCGTCTTGCTCGAAGGTTGAGTGGTAAAGTTCCAGGACAGGTTGTTTTTGAATCGGAGAATTATGCTGTTTCACCTCAGTTACCTACCTCTGATGTTCAGGATGTTCTTGAGAGCGAAGATGTTGTCACTAGGCCTTCTTCTCTGGATATAGGCCAGAATTCCCTCAGCAATGCTCTAGAGAGGTTTAAGAGCTTTGGCTTTGGAATGGGGACATCCAATCAGGGCTTAACAAAACCGAACTTGAACAACAATATTGATGGTGTGTAGTCATCTGAAATGAATTCAAATCTGATTTATTGGCGTCACTTACATAGTGGTACCCTTCACCACTGCTACTCAACCGACTACACTCACCGACCGAGTCGAACCGACGTTTCTTGCTTCAAAAATTCAATCTCTTCTCGACGCATTGCCATTACCTTCACAAAGCCTGCCCGAGCCTTCAAACCACCCCAAACCACCGAAGCATGATGTAAATGGACGGCCCATACCCCCACCAAACGTGACGCCAATCAGCGATGCCAGGCTTATTTCCATGCTACAGAGCGCAACCGTGATGAACGGTGGCAAGAACGGAGATGATGGGAGGGAGAGGCGTGTGAGCGTTTGGAGTGTGCTTGACAGCATTGGGGACTCAAGTCGGTGTAGTGATGATGGTGACGAAAACATCGGTGGTGGAAATGAAGCCGATGGAGAGGAAGCGTCGGGTATTATGATGTATTCACCGCTCATGCCGACAAATCTTTCACTTGTGGAGGTCGCGGAGTCTGGCGTCCCCGAGGAACCGCAAGAGCCGATTGTAGATCCTACGTCCGAGGCCGCACACGTTGCGGGGTGGATAGGCATGTGGCCGTTCAACTCAATCTGGGGTAACGGTGCAGGTGTTGTCTCGGAAAGTATACCCTCAGCTGCAAGTATGCCTAGCCCAACATCCTCGTTACCAGCGTCACTTCCGGGTTCACCCAACAGTCGTGCTGCTCGACTTCGAATACAGTCGAAGAAACGCGTGTGGATTCCTTCAGCGACCAAGCTCTCTTTCCAGGCAGTATGGTGGGGCTATCGCATGTGCGTATTTCTCATATTTCCTCCACCACTGGTTTATAAACGAACCGACGCAGATACTTACCCCCACCGGTGATGGATATCCTTGGCGACAAGACTATCGAGGCCGCAAAGCGTGCAGCTATGATAACCACAGCCCTTACATGGTTCTTCAACAACATTCCACTCACAGCCCTACCACCCGCTTTGCGGCCAGCACTTCTCCTTATGCAGACCCTGATCCCATATATCGGATACATCGGAAGTTTTATATCATGGAGCTGGGGAACGATCCAGAGCTACGATACTGGTGGGCGTTTTCAATCTCCTCGTTGTTGTACTTATTTTACCGCCTTTTTTCAAACAGGGCATGGCGTCATCTTAACAGCAACGTGGCTTCTTCCTGTTGCACTCATCCCTAGCGTCTGGGACGAATACGATTTCCCACCACCATCGCCCCAACCACCGCCAGCTCAACCTTTACCTCCTGCCGGTCCTGCGTCTCCCCCTTCCCCGGATGCCCATGGCCAACCGTCTCCCGAAGTGCCCTCACCCACTTTATTACCCTCGCCTCCTTCCACACCGCCTCCCCATCCCCTAATTCCAATTCAGGTTCCTATAGGGCTCCAATCCCCTACCCTATCCTTCGTGACGGCGCCCACCTCTCCACTTCAAAGCCCATCACGATACCTTCCTCTCCCTCTTCCACTTCCATCTGTTGGTCCGGAACCCAGCGCACACTCTCCCCAATCCGCCACCCCAGTGTTGTCGCCGCTCCAACTATCAACGCTATATCCATCCCCACCTGCACTCCCGCATGCCTCTGAACCCCTCCCGCCGTGGGTTCAGCCACCGCCACCACCTGACATGCGGACTATACCGCTGCCTGAACTTGATGAGGAGGTGGGGACTCCGAGGTTTGGTTTCCGCGTGCTGGGGAAGAGGAGTTCGAAGTCAGGTGAAGTGGGTAGGGAAAAGAAGGACAGGAGGAAGGCGGAGGGGGTGAGCGAGGGAGGAGAAAGAGGAAGAGAATTGGAGAGGAAGAGAAAACGAAGGCTCAAAACCATCATGGGTGCTTTGGGATCTGGGAAGGAGGAGAGCTCGAAAGGCGCAAGAGATTGTTGACTCAAGCTTTGGGTTTAATATCTGTTTTACGCAACTGTACGAACGTTTATGATCTATTTCGGTCTTTTACGCGGGCGTCGATCATATCCTTTCAGTCTTATCTTATACCTTGCCTCGATATCACCAACAACCGCAGCAGACAAGAATTCCATCACGAAAATATTGTCCACCCAGAACGAATGATTGGCTCAAGGAACCGGAGGAGTGTCTAGGATAACTTATGACCAATGACCAATTTGTGCCGCCAAGGAAACCACTCATTGGGAATGTCTACGAGAATGATGGTAAGGTATGGAACGTGAGGCGAAATTGTACGCAGGGAGTATGCGAAACTCAATGCCGCCTACGCCTCACATACATTACATTACCGTTCATTTGACGGAGGTACAGTCGAAGCTCTCTTAAAATGTGGCAAAAACCAACTGAAATGCAAAAAATTCGCTTGAAAGCTCCCTGACTTGTGCTCAATGGCACCAAAACCTCGACGTGCTCAAGAAAGGCCTCAAAAAGTTACGAGAAGAAGCCAACACCAGGGAAACACAACTTCAGGCACGGTTGGCCGAGCGGAAGTCAATCTCATCAGAAGACGAAGAATGACTGGATCACAAAGGAAATTTGGTGGACTTCATGGCAGTTGTGGACACCCTGGAAACAGCTTCGGACTATGAGAGGGGATCTGTGTCCTACATGTCGCGAATTCTTCAAGCCGCTTCATTAATTCAAGGCTACCTTGATACTATGGACCACGTGGTTGCTCGAGACTTAGAATTGATCTTGGGCAAGTTTGGAAGACAGCTGCGCCTCCAGGAGTCCAAAAACATGGTCAATGGACAGATCATGAACTACTTCACTGCTAATTAGCTTAGTTTGCCTTACTGGCACTTTTAATATACATAGCAATACATTAACAACGGCTTTACATCAATTTTCAGCTATTTTTAGAGGCATTCTAGGTACTGTTCTCGTAACCCATAATCCCTCAAAACCCATACCTATGGATGTCCACGGGTTAAGAGAGCTTCGACTGTATTAACGTTGATGGTGCGGAATAACAATTCGACAACGGATGATCCACTCAGAGTCGATTCGAAGAATTTGATCGTTGTTGATCACGACCGCCCCCACAACATCTTATCACTCTCTAACCTCAATACCCTCCCTTATAGGATTAACACCAATCGTATAATCTTGTATCTCAATTGCAGACAGTTTGAACTCCGAAATACCAAAGTCGTGCCGAGGCCGGAACGTTGCTCTCCAGCAGTTGTTTTGCACTTACGAACGACATACTGCAAACATTCTCAATCCGCAAAACCAGATACTTACTGAAATCCTTGCAAAGTGGATCGAAGATTTTAACGGACTCAAGAAATCTTCGGGGAATTGCCCTAAATACAGCTCACATGGAAGTCCTGATGTGCCACCACGATCGATCCGAAGCTCTAGCAAAAGGACGGATGCCTGTCAGGATCATGAAAACACTCTTATAAAAGCAAAAAAAAATATATATTTGACACTTCAATGCGTTCTCTGAAGGTCTCATTCCCACACTTCTGATTTGCCTTGTTCAAGAAGCATATGCAGCAATAACGCTATCCAAATCGGCATTGATTCGATATCTGAGAGCATTACCCTCATCCAAGAGGCTAGCCTAGGTCCCCAATAATAATAATGAAAGGTGTAAGCGTAGATAGTTGATAATTCAACTACCAAGACCTTACCGGGGCGGCAACCTCAGCAGCATTCTCAAGCGTGTTTAGGGCAGTTTGTAGAGTGACTAGGCTTGCTTGAGCAATAGCAAGCGGGTTGCCCACGAGCGGAATGGTAGGTAACGACGCTATAACCCCCTTGCGCTGGAGCAGTTTGGCCGTCGAGTCCATGACGCTTGGTTCGAGAGCCTCGAGACCATCAAGGATGACTCGGCCATCTGCATCAGAGACTGGGGACGGCGAGAGTGCCTGTACGGTATGTGTAATCAGGAATGCAGTGGAAATTAGAAGAAGGAAGATGCTTCCCAAAACGTCAGCGGTCCCTGTACCCAGCGTGGCGACCAGGGCATCGTTTGCTGACAAGATGACCTGTTCAATGATGGTGAGGCCTCGTATTATCGCGTTGATCACCAACAACTTGAACATACCAGTAGCTCTAAAGCAGTGCCCAAACCAATGGTTGGAGAGAGTGCTGTGATTGCGGTATTTGCATTGTTGAGATTGTCCTGGAGAGTTGTCAAGTCTGCCAACACGTTGGCCACGGTGGTGCATAAGGACGGAGCAACGAGGAGGAGGATAAGGTAGAGGCCGCAAAGACGCACGCTGTGATTTGTGTTCTTCTGCGAGGAGTACCCACGAGAAAATCTTCCTACTTGCGAGACAGTTATTATACCTTTAGATGCTTGTACATCAGAACAGAAAGATATCCGATGTTTTTATAGCCTAGAAATGAAACGCTTCTCAAACATTGCGTGCCCAACTGCCTACCAACCACGGTTAGTCTCAATGAGAGAACATGATAATATGACAAGAAAATGATGGAAGTACTCACCTGGGCACTTGTCCAACGGCCCGTGGTCGACAGATTGAATGGCCACGAAACATCACGAGGACGCGTGCTCAGAAAGAAGGCGTGCTGTAGAAGTTGTACTTTCTGTTTGGACGGAGGCCGCTAAACCCTATTCGAGTGCGGCTCCCAACAGACAATACCAAATAATCCAGTTGAGTAAAAACACTGTACAATGAATATGCATCGACCCTTCCATGAGAGTTACAAAAAGATGCCATGTCCTTACACATCATACATAAGTATTCAATTTCTTCGTTCCCTGTTCAAGAAGTATATGCAGCAATGACGCTATTCAAATTAGCGTCGAATCGGCCCCTGAGCGCACGACCCTCTGCCAGGAGGCTGGCCTGCGATCGCGAAAGAGAGATATGAAGAAATAAGGCATTGTTAGTAAATATCATGGATAGTACCATTGCAGCCTCACCGGAGCGGATTTCTCAGCCGCATCTTCCAATGCGTCGAGAGCGGCTTTCAGAGAGAGGAGGCTTGTTTTAGCGAGGGTGAGCGGGTTGCCCACCAGCGGGATGGTAGGAATTACGGCGACAACCTCTTTGCGCTGAAGGAGTTTGGCAGTGGAATCGACAATGCTTGCTTCGAGTCCCTTGAGGCGATCGAGGATCATCCGACCATCTTTGTCGTTAACCGGAGAGGGCGAGAGAGCCTATGGTCAGGATTAGAAATCGTAGAAAAATTGCAGGCTGCGCATTGGAATTTGGAAGTATGAGAGAAACTTGCTTTAGTGTTGGTGGTGGTTTTACCCAAGGCGGCGATAAAGACGGCGGTTGCTGCTAAGATGGCCTGTATGACAGTAACAATATCTTAACAACTGGTTTGAATCATGAGAGGATATAATCATACCAAGAGCTGTGACGGAGTGTTTAAACTGATGCTACCAACGTTCGGGGTGAGTGCAGTGATTGCGCTGTTAACGCTGCCAAGATGAGTCTCAATGGCACTTAAGTCGGCCAGCACGTTAGCCACGGTGGAGCATAACGACGGTACTGCGAGTATGAGCAGGAAGTAGAGGCTCAAGAGACCCATTGTCACGATCTTGCGATAATATGTATCACTGATAAGAGAGATTAGAGAATCAACCAATCTGCGAACAGCCTTATATCGTCCGAATATCGAACATCACCTGCCTATAGGTCAAACACATGTCGTTGTGAACAAGTGATCACAGAATCAGAACCCGTCTTTCTGCATCATTATACCAATCGCGGTTACTAGCTCAAATGGAGAGCATTGAATTTCGCGCTAACCTGGTACGTCATAGACCGGACCGGCCCGGTTTGAAGGCCATAAGTCGGTTGTTTCGGTGAAGCAAAACACAGCAAAAGAATGAAGGAAACAGGGGTTCAAGTGACAGTAATCGATAGGCTGGATCGTGAGGTGCGCGCTTGGGGGAAAAAGATTTAAATCCAAATGTAACTTTGCACAACTGAGACGTGTATCGACTTTTTCAGCGCGGGTTTCAAAAGTCCTTAAATCCTACATCATCATTCACACTCCTTTCCTTCCTTCGCTTCCTATTCAAGGAGTATAGGCAGCAATGATCCTATCCATGTTGGCGTCAAATCGGCCTCTTAGCGCCTGGCCCTCTGCCAAAAGGCTGGGCTACAAACGAAGAAGATAAATAAGTGTCAGTGAGTATTATCAAGAAAATCATTAAAGGCTTACCGGAGCGGCAACTTCAGCAGCATCCTCCAAAGTAGTGAGAGCGGCTTTGAAAGATGCAATGCTTGCCTTAGCCATAGCGAGCGGATTGCCCATGAGCGGGATGGTGGGGAGCGCGGCGACAACTTTAGTACGCTCAATGAGTTTGTCTGTCGAGTCATTGACGCTAGGTTCCAGCGCCAAGAGGCTATCGAGGATGGCTCGACCATCCGTATCGTTCACTGGAGAAGGCGAAAGAGCCTGCGGTAAAGGTTAGATTTAGCGCGGATATTGGACTACGTATCGAAAGACTAAGACTTGCCACAGTGTCGGTGGTAGTTTTGCCCAAGGTGGCGATGGTAGTGCTTGCTGCTGATAGGATGGACTGTACGATAGATAATATTGAGGATTGACTTGATAGCGTAAACGGTGTTAATTATAGATGGCGTACCAAGAGCTGCGATGGGGTGCGGAAACCAATGCTTCCGACATCTGGAGGGAGAGCCGTAATTGCGTTGTTAGTGCTCTCGAGATTGGTCTTGAGAACAGTTAGGTCCGCTAGCACGTCCTCAGCGGTGGAACATAACGACGGGACGGCAAGGACGAGGAGGAAGGAGAGGCTAGTGAGGCGCATGTTGTGATTCACAAATTTCAGGAAGTATTAAGAGCGACACTTGAAAGAATTCACCACAAAGTGCGAACGCTTTTTAAACCTCGAGGATGTCAACAGTTATGCATCACTACATGATGCCTGCTTGCATGTCAACACATGTATTCTATTATACCAGCATCAGAATATTTCTTATGTCCTAATAGGCCCAACCGAGTTAGCATGGACTGGGAATGAAATCAAGGCATCTCTAGTTCGGCTCGGGCGAGAGCATAGGTTCCGACACACTGTTTACAGTGTTCGCAGAATATCTGTGAAACATCTCCACCGCTGTTAGCTGGGGGGGCCATAGGTAAATGAATATGATTTTGCGCACTATGAAGCTCAATATCGATTCAAATCTCTGTGTGTGTGAATCCGACAACCCTTCAATGCCGCATGTTCGCAAGGAGGACTATTGATGTCAACACCAAGGAGCCCTCTGAACGGATTGGAACAGGGGCGAAATATAACATTCTTGGATCTACATGATATTGGCAAAAAAAATTCTGTAGATTGGCCGAGTTGTGGTCGTTGACTGCAGCCCTACAAGTTGGTTGAAGACAGGTTATTATTGAATGTTGATTGATCAGAAAAGGAGTTGTGATGGCATTAATTCTCACCTGATCGTTTATGATCGTTTATTCAGTAGATCAACGCGTTGATTTGGAACACATTGTAATCCAACTCCGATTCAGCATATATATCTCCACAGGCCTCAGCTTTCCTATTAGATCTGTACAGGAAATTAGGAACTCGACTCGTACAGTCATCGACGTGCGTGGACGTGCAACAGGAAATATGGTCTTTGAAGTCCGTTCTCGGGACATTTATTATGCAGTAACCAAAAGCGCGTTAGCTTGAACTGGGAATGAGAAGTTGATTAAACATGACGCGAGCTACAATGTTGAGCGATTTGATACACGTCTTGATGACGAGCCCCTTCACCATCATCCCGCTGGAGAGCTCTTTCAAATAACGTTCTCAGTGCTTCACAAAATGACCACGACTTGAACATGCACATCACCAGTCTCTCCTTCCTCTTTGTACTTGCCATTCCGTCGTTCTGTTCCACTGTTGACAACGTGCGCCTTGCGGATTTAACTACTCACCAGCTTCAAGAGTGCTAACTGCGCAATTACCGCAATCCTCTGGCTTCAACACCCTTCGCAGCTCAGCATATGCTCACTATAACTTAAATATTGTCATCTCCACGGTCTCTAATTTATTATACGGGCCATCCTGTCAGCAACAAACGTGGTACTACCTTTGGCAAAACCACCCCTGACCTTGCGGTAAGCCTCAAATTTCCAATGCGTGGCCTGAGACGATAGTATTTGCTTCCTCTTTAAGAGCATACACAACAATGAACTCTGTAAGGAGCCGATTGCGAGAATACTGAGGATGAGGGTTCGAGACTAAGACTTGAGCAAAGGTTTGATTGAATACACTGAGTTGATCGTACGAAGTACATTGACGAGAAATAGCAGGCTTATATACTTGATATGAGTAACTGAGAAAAGCATGATATGTCAGGAAATAAATGAGAGTTATGAGTAAGTGACGGAGTGAGTAAGTCGAAGTTTGGTGAGAGTCGGGGTTGGATGCTAAATGCACGTGACGAGCCATTCATGACAAGCTCTCGTCGACTCTACTGTAGTGCCCGGCCTCTATCATAAGACTGGGCTACAATCCCTCAAGTCACATCTACTTAACCCGTGAAATTCGGTGCAGATAATGATTGAGCTCCAGAAATTCATATTAAGGTTCGTTCAAATGTTGTCCTCGTTGTGTTTGTCAAACAAGCATGAAGAGTTGGAAAACATTCAAATACCATCAAACAATTCTTCTCTCCCCCCTTGTTCCGCTTCGCCACATCCTCTTCTGGTAGATACTTCTGGTTTTTCAGTTTTGACGCCACAATTGGTGCCTCCAAAGGAGAAGGGAACAAATCAAATACAGTCTCTACTTGGAAGCCCGTGACCAGTCGCGCACATGGGAATAATCACGTCCGATCGCGTAATCTCGCACAATCTCGCACCACATGTACACAAAGCTAAGGTCGGATGACTTGACATCTTAGAAAGACCTCTTTACTCTCCAAATCTTGCACTTGCGCACCATTGAGCTTTGCTTCAATTCCTGACAACGACATGCCAGTACCAATCGACGCTGGCGCCAACTTCTCCACAGTCCCAGTGCTCGATTTCACTCTGCTGAGCACCGACAAACCCTTCTTCATCTCTCAGCTGCGACATGCCCTCATCAACGTTGGCTTCCTCTACCTCGCCAATCCCCCCGTCTCCTCCTCTGATATCGATTCTTTGATCGAATACATACCGAAACTATTCGCGCTCCCACAAGAGGCAAAGGACGCCATACGGATGGCGAATTCGCCGCATTTTTTGGGATATTCAAGGCTTGGTGCGGAGCTGACAAAGGGAAAGACGGATCATCGAGAGCAGTTTGATTTTGCTACAAGGCATGAGACGCGGTGGAGGGATGGCGAGGATGTGCCGGAGTACTGGAGGCTATGGGGACCATCACAGGTTCGTTTGTTACCTCTCTTTTTATCTATATTAGTGTACTTATAGGTATTGGTATGTAGTGGCCTGAGGAGTCTCTCATACCGGGATTCCGCGCGACATTAGAGCGATACTTCGATCAGGTTCAGGAGCTCAGCTATACCTTCATTTCTCTGCTCTCTGAGGCGTTTGGCCTGGGCCCCGACGCGCTCAATCACTTCTATGATACGCCCGAGAAGATGCAGCATCGGGGAAAGATCGTACAGTATCCTGTCGTCACAGATCCCGATGCAGATGATCAGGGTGTTGGACCACATTACGACGCTGGATTCTTGACTTTCGTACATATCTTTATTCCTTACCACACTCGCGACCTTTTTGACATACGCTTCCGCCTATTTCACAGCTTCTCCAAGCGTCACCACATAAAGGCCTCCAGGTCCAAAACCTTTCTGGCCAATGGATCGATGCCTCTCCCATTCCCGGCACCTTCGTTGTCAACATCGGCAAAGGTTCTCTCACCCCACTTCGTGCTCGGTTCCCGTTCTAACAATGCCTTTCTTTCTAGCACTGGAATTCGCAACTCAAGGTCTTGCACGCGCGACATCGCACCGCGTCCTCTCACCTCGTGCCGAACCCGGAGAACCTTCAACTCCGCGTTATTCCGTCCCCTTCTTCCAGAATATAAGCCTCGATAATCGGTTGACGGAACGTATAATCAAATGTCTGTCCCTTCTTCCTTCTCTTGAGAGTCATATTCACACCAATTCTGTCCTTGCAGTCCCAGAAGAGATCCTGAAGCTCAAAGAAGGGCGAGGAGAGGTTGTTAAGACGGATTGTAAGTCGACGCTTCCATACGCTTCTTGTCTGTTCTTGTCTATGAAGCTAATGTTCATGGTTCAGCGGTAAACTTCACCGAGTTCGATCGCAAGACCTCAGGGCAGGTCAACCTCATCGGGCGGGTGAAAAGTCACCCTGACGTTGCGCAGAGGCATTACCCCAGGCTCTTTGCTGAATATTTCCCAAATGGGCTGCCGAGTGCTGGAAGCGCGTATTGAGATCCTTGTTCAAATAATCTGGATGAACCGAGGGCGAACTGATGTATTTGTAGTTCCTAGTTCATAACGGCATTTGATCGCAATGACAAGTCCCATGTTACTTGGCCACAAACCAATTCAGTGTGGGCGTCAAAGTGATGAACCACTTATTGGGGCCGACAGGTCCCTTTATTCTCATCTCTTGTTCTTTCGCCTTATAGGCAGTTATGATAAATACATGTACATGCGTCACCTTCCCCGACAGGAATTAATTTCATAAGGAACTACTTACCTCCCAGTATCAGTGACTTAAAGAAAGTTTATTTTAGGATCTCTATTGCTTGGCGTGTATCGCACAGAATACCTACAACGACCAAAGAGCCGTAACTCGCCTACCTTCTGGGGTGCTGGGTGAGATACCCCAGTGGTATATAGTACATGTAGAATATCTAGGGACAGCGTCAAATGACAATCTGTCGGATAGAAGGGCCCAACGACAAAGAGTGGCTAATTTCACACATCTAAGCGACGTGTGTCCGCAGCATCTTGAGCCATCGCATCATCTTGTCCTTAATCGCATCCTCGTAGAACTGTATCCATTCATATCGCTACCGCATCCACATAGGCTTTCTCTTTCTTCGTCAAAAGGACTATGTGAACCTTTTAAACACTGCGATTTAGCTGTACCCGTAACCCGATGCGAGACAAGCCAATGATTCATCTATGACTGGGAAATACGATATCAGATCGACATCTAACCAAATCTCCCTCCTCGACGTGGGCCACATATCAATAAGGTGACTTGTACTGAATCACCATCGGTACCAGATCCCGTGGAAAAGCTGATGCTCAGACTCTCTAGTGGCTGCTATTGTTTTAAATAGGGCCAACTGCTTTCATCAGAATGCCCTTTGTGGCATCATCTATGTGACTAGGACCAGTGTCAGGAATGACGTTCAGTGCGGCCTAAGGTACCCTGAGCTTCATGAGTCATTATGGATCGGATGAACACTTACCTTGAATGCTATTCTGGCTGGTAATGGAAGGAACTGACCAGCAATAATGCTCACAACCTGTTTGATGTCCGCAATGCCTTTCATAAGATGCTCCATCGCTTTCATTATAGGTGCATTCCCAATTTTGGCGAACCCTTCCAGAATCGTCTTGGCAAAAAAGCCGCCAACTTGGGTGATGCCAGGATTATCGCATTCACACCACCCCTTAATGCAAGCTGTTGATTTCGCGGTTTTGGGGCAAGTGCATTCATAGACTTGTTTGCATTGTTTAGGCCTATAATTTGCAAGGTTTAAGAGTGGTCACTTCTGAACAAAGAGGAAGGGACATACGCGATTCTGCCGGGCGCATAATTAGCCTTTCGGGCCTGCTCGACAACGCTATTAGCCGGATCATATAGCACCACAGCAGGTTTATTGTGGGGAGCGGGCTTCGCAGGAGGTGGTTTCGTGTCCCGCGCAAACTGAAAGGCCTCAGTATGCTCTTGTGGATATATATTTTCCACGCAACTCACAACTTCATCCTTTTGAAGGTTCGGAATCACCAACGGGCAAGCCACCACAGAGGCTAGAAGAGTGAGGCATGCAACGGCTTTGTAAAAGAGCATCTTCGCTGCGAGGTCAATGAATGTGGTACCAGGCACCAGTCCTGATGGGGAGGAACGACCTGCGCTAGAGTTCTATTGACGGAAACTGCATTTATTAGGTGCTCGGTAAAACGTGTTTGAAGGGCTGGATCCATCCTGCTAAGAAGTCTTTCAATCTTCTCCGTAGGAAATTTGACATGCCATCTCCCGTAAGTACCCAAATAATGGAACACACGACGAGGGTCCACGGATAGCTTGCATAAACTGAGTTCTTTCAGTCTTTGTTGTCGAGAGAGGAAGTATCCCAGTCCATCCATTATCTCGGATCTCGGTCCCTCATCTCTGCACCCCTGTAGACAAATCCCAAATCCATTCCTGCCCTTAGCAACAAACTCCGGAACCACTGTATGCACTGCATTTGTGAAATTAGTTAGCGATTTCTTTTCTTGAGTCTTGGCGACAGTGCCATTAGGTTTCTTTGATATCACCACCAGAAAGCCAATAGAAAGCTGTTCCTTTATAACTACGAGCAGATTTTCATATTTTTCAAACAAGAGTATACCAGCTTTACAAAATATGCTACCCTCGGAGGCTGGACTATTAACCTATGTAATCAGGCACCCATCCCCTTATGGTAGTTCCGATATCCGACCGAGTGATGTCATATTTACTTCGAGCTTTTGTCCGAGCCAGAACAAGGACCAATTACTTACATTTGCTGGCCCAGCTGCTTGGCTTCAGATGCCATAGCAGATGTAACTATTGATGACAATTGGGGGTTGGCATGGTGCTTCACGTTAGCACCAGAAATAAATATTCTTTTTTCATAGTTTAATGTATTTAGGTGCAGTAATACTGTGGGCTACAATGTTCTAAGTATTAATCTTCACAAATGCTCATTTCATGCTCTCTAAATGATAAAAAATAAGTACCTCCAATTCTTTTTTGGAGGTCAAGGGGGGGACTACCTATCCAGCTTGCTGTGTCAGAGGTTGAAAGCTGGTATACCCTTGTTTCCAAATTCTAATTATGCATCGAGAAAATTATTATCCCTAACTCGCTTCTATAAGGAAGAAAAAGGGTTATTTGTAAGTTCAAAGATATATAGTGTAGGTGTGCCTGGCAGTATTTCAAGTCAGAGGTACAAGTTTGATAGATTCCCAGCTGTCAATATCTGTGGTTCTTGGTTCATTTACCATATCCTCCCTGCTTTGATGGCTATTTTGTGGGAATTTTGTCAAAGTTTCACTTGTTTTTGACTTAAATCATGTTTTCCTCATTTTCCTCCTATGTTTCTCTGATTTTGAGGGCTCAGAGTCATGTTGAACGTGAAAGAGAAGTCTGCTGCTGCCAGTTTTGTAAGATCACAAGTATATTTTTTGGAAAAATAGATGGCTTTGCCCACATGCATGGAGGAATATCACTGCCCAACATGAGAATTGAGATGTAGTCACTATCAGTGCTTGCAAGATGTGATTGTGCTAGGGTTTCCAAAATAAAATCTCCCTTGTTCTCAATAGAAATTCCATCCCAACAGACAAAATGAATGTATACACTATATTATAAATTTATTGATGAGTATAATATAGATATTTGCATTAATCTCCTACATGCTTTTCCTTGAAATAGTATTCTCTGACATACCAGCAACATATCAGTTTCAAAATTGGAAGAGAATATGTGTATATTTTTTCCAGAATAGTCATTGAAGCAGGGCAGATTAAACCAAGAATCACAGGAGCTGACAGGTGGGAATCTACCAAACTTGTACATTGGACTTGAAATCCTACCTGGCACACTTAGTGCACCATAAATATCATTCTGCCAAAATTGCACTTTTGATGGCTCCCACAATCATGTATTTCTATGCTTGAATTTTTTGCTCCATACTTCTCTTACTCAATGCATTTGCTCAAACCTGGGATTATTTACACTTGAAAAACAGTGTGTCTGTCTTTATGGCATGTTCCACTTCTATGGCAACAGAGATCAGCTAGCTTCATTTTCCTTCAGTGATATCATTCCCATCCATTGATCAATGCCAAACAATGTACAGGCTGAAAATACAGATAGTGTTTCAAAGTCCAGTCTCAGGGACTGCAAAAGACCAGAACCCAACTGGACTGCAACTGGAAAAGACTGGACTTCCAGTTCAGTTCCTGTGCAGTAACTATCAGTTGCAGTTGCAGTCCTTTCAATTGGAGTGAATTTTGCAACCAGTTGCAACTGTTCAAACACTGGGTATTTACCTTGTCAAAATGGTCCTTGAAACATCAAAAATAGTGAAGAACTGACTGAGTTGTACCCCATATATTCATTTCACCATATATCTGTTAGTTTCTGTCTGTTTTACAATGTTCCAGACTCAAAATAATGTACAAAGTATATCTACATGCTACAATAAAACACATTGGGTATATTACACTGGTTGTAACATTGTAACCAGTCTTTTTTATTTTGCAACTGCTAGGGACTGGTTCCTAGCAGTTCTGGTCACAGTTGCAAGTATCTGGGACTTGCAGCAACTGGTCACAGTTCTGTTCCTCAAAAAGTGAGCAAAAGACTGGACCAAACTGGACTTTAAAACACTAAATGCAGATCTGATACCAATAAGCCAGACAATATCAACCTCTATCTTGTCTTCCTCTATCTTTCAACAGCAACATTTTTTCTATACTAGCTATCTTAGTCTTTTCAATCACATATATCTGCAATCTTACTGAGAACAGGCCTCAATTCTGAATCAAATACTTGTGAGTTATTACTATAACACTGGAACCAGGTCTGAAGCTGCCCCAAACTCTTATCTACCTTCCTTCAATCCTTCAATGTAGACCCCTCCCCTTAAGCATTTCTGTAATCTGCCAACACCACCTTAGCATTGTCATTGCCTCCTAGAGGAGTCAATGGAAGAAGCCTCTCTGCTAACCACTGATTAATTACATTGATGTAAAGGCAGCTACCTTAAGTTACCCTGAGCACACCAGACCACTGTGAAATTCTGTACTCTGAAGACTATGACAAAATGATAACTAAGAAATACCTCAAAAGTTGCTGTCTATTGTGATGGCTCTGGATATGAGGGCCAAAGTGGGAGCCTCAGCAGTCATGTACATTAACAAGGCTGAAGTCAAGCACCTCAAATTCCACCCTGAGACTGGACACCAGTCACACTGTCTACAAAACACCATCAAGGGCCATCACTGAGCACAAGTCTGCCCTTAGCAAAGGTGAAGTCTGGCCAATTTGCACCTGTAGCATAATTGACCTTCAGATATTATAGAATCCTGGCCATCACAACTTTGGCTCTAACAAATGAGTCAACAAACTTGCAAAGGAAGCTGCAGCAGGCACTGACAGCTGCTCCAAGCT
>JABCKO010015904.1:0-36028 GCA_018855915.1 Tephrocybe sp. NHM501043
GTAAGAATCTCAGCGTGACATTTGCGTTATGATGCAGTTGCAGATGAGGTGCTTTTTGCTTTTTGGCTTCGGTCAAAAGATCCAGTGCACGTAGGGCTTCATGAATTTATTTCTGACGAATTATAACATATTTCTATCTATGACTGAAGTCCGAGAGCACAGATATCAGAGGAAAATATTCTAGTAAGCAAAAAGTAGTTGAGTTGCACATCAGGATCAGTCATAGTATCCATCAGACTGGCTTGATTTTTTTATTACATAATTATCAATCATGTGACAAGACGGTTTGTCACATAATGTAAAGCCAAGCTGGTTCACGAGCCGCCGAGTTGAGCTGAGTTCATGCGGTTCACGCCTCATCACTTTTCAGTTGTGCCGATTCCTCGATTTTGTCGCTTGTCCGTATTTGGGTAAAACGGAGAATGGAAGGTTCTGATTGACGCCTGAGCCCCTCTATATGTACATATAGTCTTCAAAAGAGGGAATGAACAGTTGGTCCTAAGGTTGTTTCCTACCTTCACACACGTTTCAAATGCCCTGTGAGGATGTGGCAATATTCTGGGACTATGGTTTGTGCAGTTTGACTCCTACTCGTACGGTGACCTTCAGCTGCTCCCTTTGCGCCAGAAAACTGCCATGCCGGTTCCCAGCACACTGGATACGAGATTGTGAAGAGGATACGCCATGTAGCACATTATTTTGGGAGCATTAAACTATTCAAGGCTTACCTAGAATTGTCCGATCCCGCTACGTTCTCCAAGTCCCTCGTCCTTCGCTCAGAGCTACAGGCTTCTGGTGTGTCCCTCACTGACTGTCCTCATAACGGCCGCAAGGATGTTGCAGACAAGATGATGCTCGGTAAGTAGGTTGTTACCGTGACCTTGTGATCAATCGGTTGATTTTCCCACCTTATGTAGTGGATATGCTCGCATATGCCATTGACAAACCCCCACCATCTACTATCATACTCATATCTGGAGACCGTGACTTTGCATATGCAGTGTCTACGTTACGTCTCCGTCGATATCGGGTTGTAATAATATCTCTTGCGGGGGTCCATACAAGCCTGAAAACTCAGGCGTCGGCCTTTCTCGACTGGACCAATGATGTACTGGGTGCCGAGATTGTAGACGACGCTTGGTCGCCACGCAGTGTGCCTGGGCACCTTCAAGAGGACTACCGACGGACTTCCCACTTTCAGCGAGAGAATTCAAGTTCAACCAAGAACCTCACACCTTTCTTACGTCATGGGCGTCGAACAAATAGCGAGGATGCTGACATTGATATCATGAATCACATACGCCATAATGGCAATGACGCCCACAATGCTCTGGACTCGGGTATGAGGAGCAGAATGAATAGTGAGACTGTAAAGGAAATTATTTCCTATCAGCCACCCAATCAACCTCCTTCGCATGATTCTGAGGAGGAGTTTTCCCTTTCCCCTACTACTAGGTCGCCTTCCCGGACAGAATCTGCACCTGCAGCACTTTACATGAATGACTTATCATCGACCCCGACCGTGGTCCACAAGCCTTTCCGAATCGATGACGGGACAATCAACGAGAGTGGAGGAGTTACTACGCCCCTTCCTGACTTTGAAGCGCAGGAATTTGCATTTGGGAGTATAAAGCCTCCCACAGCCTCCGAAAATCAAGTTGTTATCATTGGCCAAAATCATCAGAATATCGCGTCACTGGCTGCCCCTTCCAACACGGTTCTAACGTCGCAATCACACTCATCTCCGGTCCCGCCGAAAATACAGTTACAACCCGCGGTCCCAGCATCACTAGCGTCTAATGGAAATGTAACATCGAGATTATCAACTCCGCCTGTACAGCAGAACCCGCCTAAAGTGGTTCCACCGATCTTCGCTTTGTTGGTCCAGCGACTCGAATTTCATCGCTCAAGGGGGTTTTCTCGTCCATTCCGTTCAAACATTGCTGTCGAGCTCGCCACGACAGATAATACCCTGTACAAGCGAGCAGGGAGTGAACGATTCGGGCAATATGTCGCATTGGCGGAAAAAGCAGGTATCATTGAACTTGGGGGCAAGGAGGGCGGTGCTTGGATAGCACTGCGCTCAGAGTGGTACAATGCAAAGATAATTTGACGGCCAGTTGCATTCACCACATTTTGTCCTTGCCTTGTCGTTCCCTACTTGACATTCTTAGTTGATGGGATACTACCGATTCTGGCAATCAGTACCTCGTCTCTTTTTGCCATTGATGTCAACTCACTGGAATCAATACGAGTCATTTTCCAAACGCCCTTCGATTCCAATTATCCTACCTCGTGTCTGACGATGGCAGTTTATCAAAGGAGCCATGGGTATATATATGTATCCTTTGTTGTTCTTTTAGCCATCTCCAAAGTATCTACTCGGTTCTCGGCTGAGAGAATCCCTTGGTCTCTTTCGATTCGAGTTGATGGCGCAGCAGCTTGCTGTATTTTGGGACTATGGTAAGCAATGCTCTGGTTCTTGAACCACGGAGTCATTGATAAGTCTGCATTCGACGCTTAGAGACATGCAGGCTACCGGAAAATTTTGAAGAAATTGATGGATTGGAAAGGATTTGCACTGTTGCTAGGTCATACGGCACCATCAAGGACTTCAATTTATATTACGAGCGAAAAAACGGTAGAAACACTGGCGTCCCGACCTTTCAAGATCACTCATTCACTTTCAAAATCAACTGTGTAGAGTGCAACTCGGACGAGTCTCCCCTCATTTCTACAAGACTAACGACTGGTGGGCACATCATAGACAAGTTCCTTGCATGTACATGTAACCTTTGACCTCATATTCAGATGTATTTCTTTTCGCTCTTGACACACCTGTTCCTGCAACAATTGTGTTGATGTCAGGTGCTTCCGTGTTCACCTACCCTTTATCGTCGTTGCGTGATAGGGGGTATTACACCGTCCTCGTGTCTCCATTTAACGTGTCAGTTACCTCTGGCCCCTCGTCAGGCTTCGACATCGTGCTTGACTGGCAGTTAGATGTACTGAACCGTGCCAATATTAGCCGGCCATACGAGCAAAGTAGCAATCTTTGGTTTCATTCCGCGACCTACGCTTACCCTCTTGTTGTAGGCAAAGATATTTCGAAACTTGGAAGGGGGAATGCCACCTCCATGCAAGCATCAGTCATACATCAAAAGACCCGACGTGGCGGAACATCTACTAGCCAAAGTCGCCATGAAAAGCCCGAGAACGAGACTCGACCTGACGAGAAACATAATCAGAGGGGGGCCGAACCTCAATTATCTCTCCTAAATTCCAGTCGAAGTGCTTTGCGTTCTGAACAATATAGTGGGAAATATCTGAAGAAAACAACAAATTCACCCTTGGCAGACAAGACCCGCAACCCCAATGCCCCCGACCGTCTGGCTCTTCCCAGCCATTCACACCTTACTTACCTGCCCGGGATAATACCTCCGTGGGTTGACAGAAGTGTCTGCAGTTCAACGTATAATCCTCAAATCGCTTCGATACCAAGACCGGCGCTGTCACCATCATTCCCTACGTCGAGGCCGTCGAGCGTTCCACAAGACGAAGAGGCTCTGATTTCTTCTTCAAGATTTGGGCCTAGCATTTCGACACCGCATGATTTGGGAGCCTCTGCGTCCCACCAAGGAAAGAGCCAACGTTCTTATACTCAGTCCTTTACATCATCGGACGCAGCACCAGACGGTAGCGCATGCGTCAATATAACACAACCTCAAGAGCGCCAGCATCCCCACCAAAAAATTCAAAGTACTGCAATAGTTATGGGGCATGCTGCCGAACCTCGAAAGGATGCAGCCAATTTCCCCTCTTTTGCGCCGCTGATAGAAACACTAGTGTCGTTGCAAGAAAAGGGCGAGGAAAGGCCTCTGCGGTCTCTCTTGGGCACGGCGTTCTCGAGACAAACCCTTCCTTCTGGTGTTGATGACCTGGGTCATTACACCAAACTAGCAAAGCAAGCAGGGATCGTGGAACTAGGAGGCAAAGGCGGCGCATCGTGGATCTCACTGGTGCCTCGCGTCGAATCACAGATTTGAATCTAGGCTTGCTTTGACGGTATCACTTCTATGTGTATTATCAGATGTATTTAGTACAATTATAGGTATCTTAACAGACCTTAGCGGTCATCTTGGGCGCTAGTCCAGACTTGAAGAACATCTTCATTGTCTTCTAACTCGTTGACAAGCTCTTTGAGTTCATTTTTGTCTTCAGTGGAAATATCTGAAGTCTCTTCTAACGGCATGTACCGAACTTCGCTGATGCCTACATTCCACGACTTCGAAAATTGTTGACTTATGGCAGAAGTCAAGGACAGCAAGGTATCGGGTTCGCAAGTGAACTGTGCGCAACTCGTTAGTGGGACCGACAAGTGACAGGACGTCCACTAACCCAAAAGGATGAGACACCGGACTCGGGGGAGTTTACGATGCTATCGAAGTCAATGGCCCCGTTGGTCAAAGCAGTTTCCACCAGCTCATCTTGGCTATCCTGCCCTGCAGAGTTGTCGGCGGGAGAAACTGTTACATAACCCATACGTTTAAACATGAATTTGACTGGGGCCTGCCGTGCGCTGTACATCTATCAGAGACTACTCCTTTGCAAAGTGGATGGCAGTACCCATAGTCGTTCAAAATTTCACGAAGGGTATGGATCGTTCTGTTGTTATTGTCTGTTGCACACTCTCTGTGAAAGTCAATGGCTCCATCAAGGTATCCAAAAGATGAAGATAGGCTCACATTATGAGCCCTACAGAGTTGAACGCCAGTGCTTCGTACACGAACGTGTCGCCGTTCTGATCCTTTCCTCGGCTCGCCTACAAAACGGTGTGAAGGGCGCGCCAGGACGAGACCAATCGCACAACAAACCTTCGCCAGAGCCTTCTCTATATTCTCCTTCGGAACGTCCATGTCCTTGGCACGCTTAAGAACAGCAGCTAAGTGCAGATTTTTGAGTGGATCTGTGCTTCCTCCCTCTGATGAAGCCATAAGTTAAAGGCATCGATAGAACACAACAATAGAACTCCACGAACGTCGGACGGCAAGCACTATATCCTGAAATTCATCGTTATTCGAGTCAAAGCTCATAGATGGCCTAGAAATACTAACCCTGGCGGCTTTTCCGAAGATGACACCCTTTTGCGCATCATTTGCGCCTTTCTTCTGTTTGATTTTCGACCACTTCAGAGTTCAAGTCATTCAGCCACACGGTTTGATGCGCCTTAGGAGCCTCGTACTTTGTTGTGGCCTGAGAGAGCGGCGCGACCAGAGGAAAATGAGCGGCGCGTAGGCAGAGCAAGAAACCCGAATTTCATCATGACCTGTGTCATGTTGATGTTGTGTTGACCTGCTTCCACAAATAAAGACCAGAAAATTTGATTTGATCATTCATTCAGTGGCGGTCGACTATTTAGATGCTATAAGCTCCTCAATTCCATGGCATTACGCACTACTTATGAGTAAGTATATGTACAATGAATCCAATATATATTACATGTGTAACAGATGAAATCCGCAAATCGTGTTGACTTGTTATTCAAGTCAAACCAACTTAAAAAAATATTGGTTTTAATCTGAAGTTGAGGTAACGCGCCCAATGCCACTCTCCGCTGCCCGAACAGCTGACACTAGATCGATGTGGAAGAATGGTGTGTCTTCCGCGATAAGAGGCTCGAATTCGGGGCCTGAATGACCAGGCTGTGACCCACTACCGGCCTTTTTGATGTCACCTCTCTCCAAATCTTGTTCCGAACTATCTTCTGAGCTGATGGAGGTTCTGCCACCCCTATAAGGGACAACAGCAGCGAGATCAGAAGGAGTGGTAGAGGATGAGATTCCAAGGCCGAAACCCGCAGCTGTTAAAGCGCGACGGATCCACGGAGAAAGGATAGTAGCGAAATGGAACTGGGTGAGGAAACGTTAGGCTAGGACATTCGGAAGTAACTGAACTCATCTCACCTCGACCGCATGATCTGCCCATTTTTCGATTTCAGTGCGCGCATCGATGAGTGCTTGGACTGCAGTCGTATCGATATGAGAACTGGAAGGCACGAAATTAATCAAGGCGATGGGTTATCATGGTCTGAGACTTACACTTGGGAGAAGTCAAGGACAACGGCATGGAGCACTGGCTTCTTCAAATTCTCCTCCTGCTCCGAAGTACCCGAGTTACGACCAGGACCAGGATCGTTCCATGGGCGGTCGCTGGGCCTGACATTGCTCATATCCTTGCCTCGCTGCATGTTCTCTTTGACGTAGTCAACAATGGCATCGTTCACAAGTGAGCAATTAGGGTAAAGGTAGCTTTCCTCGAAACGATAAACGATGACGCCAGGCGAAGGGGGAATGACTTTGATGTGAGGATTGACATTCTTCTTGTTGTAAGGAACGAATACATCGCGACTCTCGGAGGCCTTCGAATCGGAGGAGCCTTTCGTAAGTGTGACTTTGCCAAGGAAGGAACCACGAGGATGAGCGACTCGGATGAGGAGAAGAGCAAGGGATGCGCAGATGGAGGTGTAAATGCCGTTTTCAATCGAAGAGAAGATAGTGACAAGCACAGCGGCAGCCCAGATCAAGAACTCCAGTGGAGAAACACGCCAGAATGAATAAACCTAGAGGGAGAGCGTGAGTCAAGGTACGAAATAATCGTCTGAAAATAATACCTGAGACGGCGATGCGACGAGATCGGCGACCGCATGAATAATGACGGCAGACAAGCCAGCAGTCGGGATCCAGAAGAATGCTGGAGTGAGGCCGTACAGAGCGACAATGACGACTACGGCTGTGATGATACCAGCAGCTGGAGTACGAACACCGGATTTGGACTTGAGTGCAGAGCGAGAGAAAGAACCCGTTGCAGGGTAAGCTCCGAAGCAAGACCCGATGGTATTTGTGACACCAATGGCTATGAGTTCTTGGTTAGGGTTGATTTTATATCCATTCAAACGGCCAAACGCTGAAGATGGAATATTAGGAGGTCACCTGAATATGATCTAGTGGGAAACATACACTTGGAGATAGCAATGTGCTCCAGCAGAAGAATGATGGTGGCAACAGGTAACTCGGGAGCCAGGGCCGAGAGAAGTTCTGGGTTGACTTTTGGTTGTCCAACATGTTTGAATCCGGCAGGAACTGTCTGTAAAATCTTGATTGGGTACTTTCCAGACGCGGATTTCCTGTGCCGAGTATACAACCAGGCGGCGATGGTAAGGACCAGAATGACGAAAGCATTTCTCAGGACGCTGATGAAGAAAAACAAACGAGCTGAAATAACAAAATTTAATGCTACGAAGTTCATCAAACGGTTTTCAAACTCACCTCTACGAGGGTACCGCCGTCCCATGTAGTCACAGAATATGCGGATGCTGTAAAGGGCAACGAGACCGGTTAAACCCCACGCGGCATCGAGCTTAGTTCTGGGAAGTCCTTTCAAAGTATTGATGATTACTTTGTAGGTTGATGCGCGCGTGCTGGAAATGATTAAAATTAATAAACGTTTGAAGCATGACATCTCGGCAACGAGACGTACTCAAACCCAGTGATTCCCATCAATCCAGGGACTTGTCCAGCCGCAATGTTGATGGCAGAACCAGTCATAAATCCGCTAACTGCAGGGGCAGGGATAAATTCCACAAGCCAGCCGAGCCGGAGGAGCCCGATGCCCAAGACGATGAAGCCTGCGATGAAGGCCAGAGCACTCGCGATGACTGGTCCAGTCCATTGGTCAGGGTGTGAAGCTTGAACATGCTTGATCACTTGGGCAACCGTTAACGACATGACAGCGACAGGGCCAATGGACACATCCTTAGATGTTGCGAAGAACTGTTGGAAATGTTAGGGGTCGTCGGATCTTGTGAGCCATCGGTTAGCCTTACGCAGTAAATCAAGACTCCAACGAAGGAGGAGTATAAGCCGTATTCTGCCGGCAAGGTCGCAATCTAACATGATCAACAAAAAAAAAAAATCACTATTTATAGGAGAGAAAAGGAAACGGGTGAAAGCACGCACAACAGCATAGGACATGCCCTGGGGAACGACAACCATTCCGACAGTTAGACCAGCGATTACATCACCAGTCAACCAGCCAAAGTCTATTAAATGGAATGTCAGTGAGATCCTAGCAAAGGACGCAGCGATGGTATGGAACCTACTGTAACGGGAAATCCATTGAAATACGGGGAACAAGCTGGTGAGGTAGTCAACGAGCTGCAGTGAAAAGTCAGCACATCAGGTCGGAAAAGGCCAAGTGTTGGCCAACGCACACGCTGCTTGGGGTTGGAGGTGTGGTCCTGTACCCAGTCTGTGACCGAGACGACAGGAACAATCTCTTCTGGGTATCCGATGATCTTTTTGCCAGCCTTCTTGGCTGAGGCAGTCGAAGGCATGATGGGAGACAAGGACAGGGAAGCAGAAGATCGCAGGCTTTTATAAGAATGCGGAGCCGTATGGATTTGATGATGGGGAGCCTCAGGTGATAAGGAACGCGTCCTTGCCGACAGTTGAAGGGGGAAAAGGAAAGGGACCAACGCCTTTTGGAACGAATGTGGGCGCAGAGAATCAGGGTTCGTGAAGGGAAGAGGGCGTGTGCCTGGTTATCTGTCGTCTAGCTCTCGGGCGCCACATTGTTTTTCTCCCTCGCTGATTAGCACACTTGTTGTAATTTTGTGACAGGATGGCGCAATTTCTCAATCAGCCGCGGAGTTTCAACTTCTTTGAAGGGTCACTGCATTAGGCGGTCACTTGCTTTCGTGGCTGTGGACATCTCTGTCGTATGTTGCGTGCTGATGAGTTCAATCGAATGAGGACATATATCGTCTTTCAGAATAACTTTCGTTATCTATGACTTGAAATCCTATTTTCATATCATGCGCCGATCCGTCGGTGCCTCATGAGTTTCTCCGTTCGCCGATAATATGTAGCAGATCGCTTATCTACAGCGAAACTGGTTCCGAAAATCAGACCTGTCGAGAAGGGACTAACCGTAAATATCCTCATACATAGCTTCGACCAAGCCCGGCGGGTGTGTGTGACTTGTCAATTTTGACCACCGACGACACACCTTTCGCCAGAGTCCCTGAATATTGCGTCTTCACAGAAATATGTATGTGCGTGTGCCTCTCGTCCATTAGTCTTAAAGACAGCCCTAGATCTACCCATTCCCGATCTAATACAGAATACTGTTAGCGTTGTCTGGACGTCGTTGAAACCGGTGCATGGCCCGTTGTACCGAGATGTAGAGAAGATGCAGTAGCTCAAACCAAAGCAAACCTAACGGAACCTGATCTTGAGCCCTAAGCTGGTATTCCAAAATTCAAATTCGTAGTCCTTCGGGGATATACATATGATAATGGCTGTCGAGACTTGATGCATAATGAATGAAAACGAGCGGCGTAGCTCCTTGTAGATCGATTCGCGGGAAGCGTCCCAAGTTAGCTGAGCTCAAGAAACTGGTTGCCTGAGCTAAACTAAAGGAAGTTACATTTGTCCAGGTAACACAGGATATTACGGCCCGTTTGCTCTTGAGGCCAAGTTTCGACCGGTCCTTGGTTGTCAGCTGCTATCATCCATGGTGTTTTGGTGGGTCCAAGTTGGACCGCTGCTGCAACAAAAGAAAACTGGGATATGTACGTAGTATCGTGAAATCCGGGACACTGGCGCCAGAATTAACGTGTAGGATTTGACATGATTTGCTGTGCACATCTTCGATCGGAAATGAGTACATAAGTACGGATCTTTTTATTATTCAGTAAATCATTCGGCATAAGTACGGATCTTTTTATCGTTCAAATTATGGATGCCAAACCCCTCCGAGTACTCGTAGGACGATTCAGAGGAAACTTTGAGTGTACTAGGCCAAAGAAAGTTACACGTGAATCCAGAGGTATTGCGGCGCATCTGCTTAGAGGGGCGGTGCTTCGAATGATATTGGTTGTCAGAAGTTTCCATAGATCCAAGATGAATTACCTCGTAAACAGAGAAAGAGTGTCGTACTCCAGTACAGGAGAGTCAGGACGTCGGCGCTAAAAATTTATATGAGTAGAAAATCGACCCGATGAACTGTCTCCGACACTAGTCTCCGATCGCGAAGGTATGTGATGGGTCGAGACGGAGAGCAGGGACACTGCATCACTCGCGGTTCACGAGAGCTTTTCATACTGATTCAACAAGATGTTGCCTGATCCAAGCCAAAGTAGATTGCATCTGTGTCCAAAGAAATATTGCGGCGTCTGCTCAAGAGGCTCAAACAATGTTGGTTGTCAGATCGTTCGACCCCTATAGATTCGAGACGACCACAGCTGAAATAGAAGAAAAGGCGCTATACTCGAACTCCATAGGATCCCGAACATCGGCGCCAAAGTTCACGAGTAGAAAGTCGTCCCGATGTGCTGTGCTTGTCTCCGATCGCGTTGAACTTGTGTTATTGCTGGCTCCGTTGGAAGACTGCACACAGAAAGGCACATCTACAATTGCGAGGAAGAATGGGTGAGACGTTTCGGCTCTGACTCCTGCATTTATTTCCCTGATCTGTAGAATTATTGTGCACAACTTCAACGAGGGTGGCGTTGAGACATCGTCGCACTGATCAAGTGTATTATAGATTGGCCAAAATGAATGCAAGAGTTCATTTCCAGAGAGTTCTGAAACACTTTGCGCGCGTTACCAGACAGTATTCCTGAGCACTGAGCGCTCGCTGCAGAACCATGATGATGCGGGTCGGAGACAAAGAGGTGCAAAGTAAAAAGTGATGTCTCGAAAAGGAAATTCTATGTGTGCCACGAGACACAACCACTAAGTCATTCCCTGCCCTCCTCCTTCAATCCAGTGCGCGGTGCGCCTGTATCACGACCAACGAACTTCCGCTTTTAGCACGATTTAATGTCCATTAACCAGAAGTCCACTCCTCTCGTGGCACCAGGCCATACACGACCCGTCACACACCTTTCGTTCTCAAGGATCCAAGATGACGGCACCTATTTACTGGTCTCCAGTTGCAAGGATGGTAATCCGATGTTGAGGGAGTGGACAGGAGACTGGATTGGCACTTTTCTTGGCCACAAGGGTGCCGTTTGGTGCACAAAACTCTCGCTCGATTCGTCCAGGGCAGCCACAGGCAGCGCAGATTTTACCGCGTAGGTTCTAAATCAGCTTCGATCAAATCGCGTCTCTAAATCAACGATTCATTCTTGTAGGAAAATATGGGATACCTATTCAGGCCAACCGATCCATTCTTTCCCCCACAATCACATCGTCCGAAGCGTCGCGTTATCACCGACCTCTTCACATCTTCTGACGGGCGGACAAGAGAAGAAAGTAAGAATATTTGATCTCAATCGCCCAGACGCAGAGCCGGATTTCCTCTGCGATAATGGAATCCTTACCCATGATGGGATGGTGAAGAGCGTCGTTTGGATTGGTGATCACACTGGTGTGACCGCTGGCGAAGATGGCAAAATCAAGTGCGTTTTTCTCCGCTTCCCTTAATCTAGAGACTGATAAAGTCCTGATCAGATGGTGGGATCTTCGTACACGAAACTTGACGACAACTCTTACATTCCCCGGCCCCATTACCTCAATGGAGTGGTCGGCGCAGACGCAGCGCCTCGTCGTGACATCGGGAACCACGGTCGCGTTCATTCCTGGCCTGCCGAGTGGAAACGGGATGCACACACTCAATTTACCCTACACTCCGTCTTCCGCCTCGATACATCCCATTCTTCAGGATCGCTTTGTGACGGGAAACTCTGGCGACGAGTGGGTTCGCGTTCATGGCATGGATGGTGAAGAGAGGGAGGTGCTGAAGGGCCACCACGGCCCTGTCCACTGCGTGGAATATAGTCCTGACGGTGAGATGTATGCTAGTGGAAGTGGTGAGTGATTATCATGCTTGCCTGCTGTCGCATGTGCTGATCTTGTGTTTTGTGACATTCGTAAAATTTTCAGAGGACGGTATGTACTTTTTACCTTATTCATTTTCTCAATCTGATGGACTTTTTGCATAGGCACCATTCGTTTATGGCAAACGACACCGGGGAAGACGTACGGGCTGTGGCAAGGGCATAGTTCTAACGGCAATTAGAATGCCATAATATTTACATGTACAATGAGGATCCAAGCCACGGTATTCTTTAACGGTGTTGCTGTAGCACGCGCGGTATGACTGTAATTTTCAATGTTGTACTCCACTTGTACCGTTTCTTTGACCTGTTACAGAAAATTCTTTCTGCTGTGATCGGCTCGGGTCAAGGAGTCAAGAGCATATCATTACGTCACCAGCATTGCTCATCGCCCTACAGTCATGTCCCAACATCGTCGAACACTTTCTAGAGGCTCAGCCTCATCCAACTCACCAAGGTCTCCTTCGCCACCAACTCTGACCTACCATCAGCCCACTCTGCTCCCTATTCCGACCCCAGCTCTTCTCGACTCTGTTGCCGGAGCCGCACACTACTCCGGAATCCGACTTGAACAAGAGGTCCCTTTAAAGCGCAGGAGAAGTAGTCACGACTATGGCGAGAACCACAAGCAGTTGAATCCAAGTCATCAGAGAATCCTGGATGATCTCGCAGAACTATATGGGTGTCGACCGACACAGGAGATCTTTGAGAGGACATGGCACCCTGACGCCGTTTTCGAGGTATTTTGTCACGATATGCTCCGCTTTGGGCCACCTCTCATCATCGATAGGACCCACTTTCGCTGTGCAGAGGATATAGTGAGTATGCAGCGCAGGTGTGTTGATACATCCTTACGAGAACTGCTTTGATTTATGATACAATTATAGTGGTATGCCATGGTATGTTCAAGAAATCAGTTTCATCGATCGATGCTTGACCTATCACAGCCCAAGTTGTTTTCGAATTCAAAGACTCTGTTGATGCGGGTGATGTCTTCGACACGTTCCCCCAATCGACTCGTGTTCTCCTTATCGCAAGAGTACACTTACCGATTTCTGCATAGAAAGAAGGTAAATGCATGCTTATCATGAATCGTATTATGCTCATCTTTTAGATCATTGATTCCATCATCGTTGTCGACCTAGACGATGACGAGAAGATCATAAAGATGGTCGACCAATGGAACGGAAAGGACTTGCCGAGATGGCACGGTGCCCATTATCTACGGGTCGCGAATGCTAAGCTCATTCCTTGGCTCGTGTCTACACCGAAACAACGTTCATCATAAACTGTTGATCTCGCCAACGTTCGTCGTGTTATTCACTTTTGCTTTCTAATCAGGTTGTACTTTAATACGTGTACTTGTACGTATTCCCAAGAATGTATGGTGTACCGAACATTTTTAGACCAATACACGGCTTCACCTTCGGCATCCGCAAGGTCGTGTGATTGGAAGCAAGTTGCGTCATAGGAACCGCAATGGATATAAAGGTGTGTAAATGTGAAGAACATACACTAACACACTAACAGCATGATATCCCTCAGAAATTTCTCATATGCTTCTTTTCGAACTGTAGCGTTGCAAACTTCGCTGGGCTTGCGCAGTGCGTGGCCCCGCACATTGCGGACAAGCCAAGTCGTGCCTCAGTCACCGGGATTCGCTCAGTCGAGTTCACCACTGTCACCCATCGGCGTCAATGCTGCGCTCCAGGCGGCGGTCGACCCGAAAGTTATCCCTAGATCCAAGATATTCGACGAGTTCTCACTCAATGCTCGAGTTGGTATTGTGTCTGGCGGAAATCGTGGCCTGGGCCTCGAAATGGCACTTGCACTTTGCGAACTAGGGGCGCGTGCGATCTATTGCTTTGACCTGCCTTCGGAGCCTTCCAAAGCATGGAAGAATACTGAAGACTATGTCAAACGGATAGGCAACGGCTCGAGATTGGAGTATGTTTCGGCGGATGTACGAAATCAGAAGGGGATTTGGGACAAGGCGAAGGTAATTGGAGACAAAGAAGGAAGGATCGACGTGTGCGTTGCCGCTGCGGGTATTCTCCCAAGGATTCCAGGTGAATCTCTCAACGTTCCGCATGACATCTACCAAGAAGTGTGTTCCTTTTTGTTCATCAGTACTACCCTGAGTTGACTTCTTGACCAAGGTAATCGATGTTAATATGAGTGGGGTGCTCTATACGGCCCAAGCTGCAGGACAGCAGATGCTTCGGTTTGGTAATTCGGGGAGCATTATTCTGATTTCGTCGATTGCTGGGCATAATTATCTGAAGGTGAGTTCTCACAGGTTGGTGTCCTAATATCAGAGTATTGACATCACATTATGAAATACGAGGGAGATGATGCAGTTGCGTATAGTTCGAGTAAATCAGCCGTCCTTCAGATGGGCAGAAGCATGGCTTGCGAATTAGGAACCAAAGGAATTCGTGTAAACACAATCTCGCCTGGTTACATTCGTAGCCCGTGCGTTCCTCTCCTATTGTCAGTTTCGACTTGGTAAGTCTGATGGTTCCAGCATGACAGCGGAGGCTCTCGAACATCCTGATACCCTAAAGAGGTGGTCGGATGCAGTTCCCATGGGGCGGATTGGAAGGCCAGATGAGCTCCGAGGAGTTGTGTCGTGGCTCGCGAGTGATGCGTCGAGCTTTTGTACGGGAAGCAAGTAAGTTTGATGGACATTGTGTCTGGGAGGGGTTTCCACTCATGGTTAATATAGCATAAATGTCAATGGAGGGCTCCATGCTTGGTAAATTCTATCCTTCAAGCGATTGAATGTTGGGAAACACCCGATTGAAACGGATAATGATGCCCAAGTGTCGGGTCTTACCCACTTGTACCATAACCTATATCGAGGACAATTGTCAACTTACCTGCTACATTCGGAGAGGGTTATGTCCAGGAGCTTCGATTGCACAATGGATATGCTCATCGACGCGCGCGTCAAAACTTTATCAGAAACGCAAGATGGAAGTGGAACGCCTTTTGAGGTTCGGTGAGTAAACCCAACGACGCACTGACAGAGATGAAAAGGTCATCTGAGTGTTATTGAATCCACGTTATATAGGGCATGGGCTGGTAGTTGAGTTGCTTGAACAATAATCCATCCATGCTTCCAATTCGTCACATATCCCGGGCTTCTCAAACAGCGACAAGGCCACTTGCAGCACACCCGTCAAAGGCGTGTTCCCGTACTTTACAAACAACTAGGGTCAAATTCCAGCCTCCAAAGGTCCAATCTGTATCACCATTGTCGCCCATCGGTGTTACCGCCGCCATACAGGCAGCCACAGACCCCACAGTGACGCCAAGACCAAAAATATTCGACGAATTTTCCCTGAAAGATAGGGTAGGCATCGTCACTGGCGGCAATCGTGGTCTGGGCCTTGAGATGGCACTCGCGCTCTCGGAGTTGGGAGCGCGTGCCATTTACTGCTTTGACCTGCCCTCGGAGCCATCGGAGGAGTGGAAGGCGACTGAAGATTTTGTGAAGAAGATGGGCACGGGCACACGGCTGGAGTACGTTTCGATGGATGTTCGAGATCAGAAGGGGATGTGGGATAAAGTCGAGGAGATTGGAGACAAAGAAGGAAGGATGGATGTATGCGTTGCCGCTGCAGGCGTATTAACTAAGGGGCCCGTCTACTGTCTTGCCTGTCCAGCAGACGCATTTCAAGGGGTGGGAGATGTTCGAATGGATCCTCAGAAAACCGACTAACATCATGAAGGTCATGGAAGTCAACATCAATGGAGTACTGTTCACCGCCCAGGCTGCTGGCCAGCAGATGCTTCGTTTTAAGACTCCAGGAAGTATCGTCCTCATAGCATCTATTGCAGGCAGTGCGACCCTTAAGGTGAACCCCGATAATGCAAGCATATGACTGACATGCGTGCGCTAAGCCCTTCACGTATTTCAGGGCGACGACATCCTCCCTTACAACGCAAGTAAATCAGCAGTTCTTCAGATAGCCAGGAGTATGGCATGCGAGCTCGGGAGCAAGGGAATACGCGTCAACACGATTTCTCCAGGATTTATTCGCACCTCGTCCGTAATAGCCTTCTGAATAGTCCAGCGAATATTGATTGAAACTAGGATGACATCGGGATTTCTAGACACATTCCCCGAGACGCTGGACAGATGGTCTGAATCATCCCCATTGGGTAGGCTAGGCAGACCAGATGAGGTACGAGGGGTAGTTTCGTGGCTGGCGAGTGACGCATCGAGCTTCTGTACTGGGAGCGAGTGAGTACCTGTCTATTCAAATGATACTGTGAGCTTATCGATGTCTCCAGCATCGTTGTTGGTGGGGGATATCAAGCATGGTGACTTCAAACTCAAGAACAGCTGACGGTCTTGAAAGAAAGATATCCAAATTAACCAAATCCGTGTTCAAACGTTCATCGATTCATCTGTTACATCAGAACATTAGTCATTGAACAATTAAGGTACGAGAGTCCAAATCAGCGGGCCTTTTCATGCCCTACATGTCGGTTCTTGCGAGAGTACTGGAGTGGTGGGTGCTTAGCGGTATTAGACAACTTGGTGGAGCTTCGTGAAAATAAAAAAGTTCAAGATACAGCAGAGAGAGGAAAAGTCTTCACAAGAAAGCCTGGAAGTTGTCTGATTGAGAAACCAGCATTTTGCCATTTTGCTACACTTCTCAGTATTCATTTTCTATCAGTCCAAGTATTTAATAGACTTCTTGAGCAAGTCACGAAGACCGTTAAAAGCTTATGGACCATAAAGTGGCCCAAGCAGACAACACGAGTGAATTCGTAGTAGCGAAGCTTAATCGACCGGTCTGCACCATAGGATAAGGATAATGACTCGGAGCCTATACACCAATACCCAGATTTGAACATGTCTGAGGCGTCCTGAGGTTAAGGGAAACGTCATGAGACTCGCAGTTTGGTAAAGCTGGATGAGACTGGTCCACAGCCCTTTCTCTCCTCAAAAACAGAAAACACCAACGCTGACTTGTACAGGTCGGAATGCATCTCAGAATCCACCTGGTCGCGTAATATTGTTATGTCATTGTGACCAAGGAACGCACTCCGTCTGCGCCCCTCGTCAATCCTGATATCTTAGATTGGTGGACATACCTATCAATACGAGCTCTCACAGGTTGGTTTCCCAATGCCAAAGTATTGATATTAATCTGCATTTCAAAGGAGACGGTACAGTCGCGTATAATACGAACGAGTGAATTACCAGTTCTTCAGATGGGCCGAAGCATGGCATGTGAATTAGGAACCAAAGGAATTCTCGTGGACACGATCTCGCCTGGTTATATTCTACAGTCTGATGCAATATGGGTTCCAGCATTGGCTCCTGAGACCCTAAAGAGGTAAAGAGATGGTCTTATTCTGTTCCCATGAAGCCGATTGGAACACCGGATGAGCTTCAAAGGGTTGTTTCGAGCTTTTATAAGGAAAGCGAGTGGGATGGGGCAGTGCTCACACTCATGGTTAACACAGCAAGGTTTCATGCGTGGTGAATACTATCTTGGCGCTTCTCATTGCTTGCTGAGAAGCACCCAATCAAAGCATGATAATGGTACCCAGCGCCCCTTACCCACTTGTATCATGCATATACCGGGGAGAATTGCAACTTACCTGCTAGATCCGGAGAGGGCTGGGTACTGGATCGACTGGTTTTCATCATCACGTCACAGGGCCATAACTCTTATCAGTAAACGCAAGAAAGAAGTGGAACATGTTTTGAGGTTCGTTTGTGACAGGGTGAGTAAACCCCACGATGGATGTCAGCTGAGAGATGAGCGTGTCATTGAAACGATGTTATAATAGGACAGGGACCAGTAGTTGCATGAACAATACTTTACCCATGCTTCCAATTAGTCGCATATCCTGGCTTTCTCAAAGACGGCTAAGGCCACTTCTTGCGGCACACACGTCAAAGGCGTGGTTCCGTACTTTACAAACAACTAGTGTCAAATTTCAGCCTCCAAAGGTCCAATCCATATCACCATTGTCGCCCATCGGTGTCGCTGCCGCCATACGGGCAGCCGCCGATACCGCAGTGACACCAAGACCAAAGATATTTGACGAGTTCTCTTTGAAAGATAGGGTAGGTATCGTTACTGGCGGCAATAGTGGTCTAGGCCTTGAGATGGCACTCGCGCTCTCTGAGTTGGGGGCGCGTGCCATTTATTGCTTTGACCTCCCCTCTGAGCCATCGAAGGAGTGGAAGGCGACTGAAGATTTTGTGAAGAAGATGGGAACGGGGGCGCGGCTTGAGTACGTATCAATGGATGTGCGAGACCAGAAGGGGATGTGGGAGAAGGCAAAGGATATTGGGGACAGAGAAGGAAGGATGGATGTATGCGTTGCAGCCGCAGGTATAGCAAATAAGGAGCCTGTCGACTGCCTTGCCTGTCCAGCAGATGCATTTCAAGAGGTGGGAGATACTCTGAACGCATTCTTGGGTAGCCGACTGATACTTGTGAAGATCATGGATGTCAACACCAATGGAGTACTGTTCACCGCCCAGGCTGCTGGCCAGCAGATGCTTCGTTTTGGGACTCCGGGCAGCATCATCCTCATAGCATCCATCGCAGGTAGTGCGACCCTTAAGGTGAGCCCTCAATAATGCAACCATATCACTGACATGCGTACGCTAAGCTCTTCGTGTGTTTTAGGGCGACGACGTCCTTCCGTACAACGCAAGTAAATCAGCAGTCCTTCAGATAGCCAGGAGTATGGCATGCGAGCTTGGAAGCAAGGGAATACGCGTCAACACAATTTCCCCAGGATATATTCGCACCCCGTTCGTTACAGCCTCTGAATGCTCCAGCAGCAAGTACTGATTTGAAGACTCCAGGATGACTTCGGGATCTCTAGACACCGTTCCTACGACGCTGAAGAGGTGGTCTGACTTGTCCCCATTAGGTAGGATAGGTAGACCAGATGAGCTACGAGGGGTGGTTTCGTGGCTGGCGAGTGACGCATCGAGCTTCTGTACTGGGAGCGAGTGAGTGTTCGAATGAGACCGTAGGCTTGCCACTTATCCCGATTCTCAGCATCGTCGTTGGTGGGGGATATCAAGCATGGTAAATGATTCTTAGGAAAAACAATATTTCCATAGGAGGCCTAAGACTTGCCTAAGTCTTAAAGGTAGAATACATGTTATTATCTTGAACGATTGCCATCAAAATCGACTCTTGGTTTTGAGATTGGATGAAAGAGTCACAAAAGCCCAGAAGGACTTCGTAGAGACAACCCGCACAATAGGATGGGGATGAGCTATGCACAATACCCAGAATTTGGACGTGTCTAAGGTAATGCTGAGGTGGAGGTAATGATGAAAGCAAGTGTAAACGTTTCTGCCTAAAATGGAACATGTCGGATTCGCACTCGATAAACCAGTTGGACTACCTGTCCCATTAGAACATACAACGTTACATTCCTATGACCCGTGACTCAAGAGGTGACAAGTCTCTGGCCCTGCCGGTCTTTCCATAGCGGGAAGGCTTACCGCTACAGCAAGTCTGCCAATTGATCAAACCAAGATCACAACTTGTTCTTGTCCACGACAAACTGCTCTGTGCAAAACCCGAAATCACAACAATACTATGTTTGTACAGGCCGGAAGGCTTCCTAGACTTTATTTCGGTGCGACATGCAGTCGGATGCAGCTCAGCCGTTTCTGAGGCTTTCGGATGGCAACCTCCACTGGCATCGACAAGGACTGGGGAACGCGTGTGCCGCCTGCGCCCTAATCATAAATGACCTATTGCATTGCTTCACAACTCCCACCCACGTCCTTGCATTCGGACACCGTATGTCAAGTGTGACCCCGGCGTTGACCTTCTATTTCCCATGAGGTGAGGACATCATCACCTGAGCGAGTTTAGTACAAGTGACTAACCGTCAACCCTGTTCTACACAGGACACCCCTGCTCTGGCAATGATTTTGTCCCGCGCCCTCTATCGCGGTTTGAGGCCGCTCGCTGTTGGCTGCCCACGAGCATTATTCCATGCAAGCCGTATCCTCGCCCATCACCACGAGCCCAATACACCTCCCACTGCCCAGTCCGTCTCTCCCCATGCCCCGATCGGCGTCAGCGCTGCATTAGACGCCTCCATCCGCGTCTCAGACGCGGCCGTCCGCCCCAAGATCTTTGATGAATTCTCGCTCGAACGCAGAGTCGGGGTCGTGACGGGCGGGCACCGCGGGCTCGGGCTCGAAATGGCGCTCGCGCTCTGCGAGCTGGGCGCCCGGGTGTATTGCCTTGATCTGCCCCGAACGCCCTCGGAGGAGTGGCAGGCGGCGAGGGAGTATGTGAGGAGGATCGGGACGGGGGGCAGGCTGGAGTATGTTTGTGCGGATGTGCGAGATCAGAGAGGGGTATGGGCGCGGGTGGCGAATATCGGGGATCTGGAGGAGAGGATGGATATATGTGTTGCTGCTGCTGGGATCAACAGGGAGGATGCTCATTGCTTGGAGCAGTCTGCTGAAGCGTTCAGAGCGGTTCGTCGTTTGCGTGTGCTGCGTACATTTTATGATTGATTTCAAGTGGTGTTGTTGATAGGTTTTGGATGTCAACGTGAACGGAGTTCTCTATGCAGCTCAGGCTGCTGGGCGGCAGATGCTCCGCTTCGGCAACGCAGGCAGCATCATCCTCGTTGCATCCATCTCAGGTCGTATCACCAACAAGGTAGGTAGGCACACATACAAGTCTCTAGAATCACCGATAGCTCCTCCACACACAGAACAACCCCATCATTCCATACAACACAAGTAAATCCGCAGTGCTGCAAATGGCGCGCAGCATGGCCTGTGAACTGGGCCCAAAGCACATCCGGGTCAACACCATTTCCCCAGGGCACATGTCCACGCCGTATGTGCTTTCATCTGTATTTTTTTTATCCCTTCGAGTTTGTTGAGAGATTCCCTCCAGGCTGACAGCAGCACGTCTTGCCCAGCCTGGGGTTTTGGAGACGTGGTCGGGCATGTACCCTATGGGCCGTATTGGGCGCCCGGATGAGCTTCGGGGGGCTGTGGCCTGGCTGGCGAGCGATGCATCGAGTTTTTGTACGGGGAGCGAGTAAGCAAAACATCGTGTGTTTTCTGGGGCATGTCGATTGACGATTTGTGTAGTATTGTTGTCGATGGTGGATATACGGCGTGGTGAAGGATGAATGTTGTTTCTGTTTTTTGGGCTTTGAGGACGGGACTTTTGTTCATTGATGGAGCTAGCTTCTTTCAACCGTGGATGGCCCACAGAAAGCGGGCCGCCATGGGTCGAAATGTCCCACCCAGATTCTTCTATTAAAATCACAAGGTCAGCTGAGAACGCAGGACCCTTCTCAGGGCAAAAAGAGTTACATAAAAGCCCACCTTGGAAACGATTACCACAAAACCACGATGTTCTCCCCTCTTCGCCTCACCGCACGCCGTCTGCCCCCCCGCACCGCCGCAGGGCACCGCGCGCTCTCCCTCTCCCGCACGCTCCTCCACCCCGCGCCGCGCGCGCAGTCCGTCTCACCCCTTGCCCCCATTGGCGTCGCCGCCGCCCTCGACCCCAGCACGAACGCGGCCCCGCGCCCCAAGATCCTCGACGAGTTCCGCCTCACCGACCGCGTGGCGCTCGTCTCCGGCGCGAACCGCGGCCTCGGGCTCGAGATGGCGCTCGCGCTCGCAGAGGCCGGCGCACGCGCGGTGTATTGCGCCGACCTCCCCGCTGCGCCCTCGGCCGAGTTCGCCGCCGCGCGCGCGTACGCGGCGCGCCTCCCTGGTGCGCCGAGGATGGAGTACGTCCGTGTGGATGTGAGGGACCAGGCGGGGATGTGGGCGCGCGCGGAGGAGATTGGGGACGAAGAGGGCCGGATGGATGTGTGTGTTGCGGCGGCGGGGGTGTTGAGGGCGCATACGGATTGTTTGGAGTACCCCCGGGAACAGTTTGAGGAGGTGCTGGGGGTGAATGTGAATGGGGTGCTGTGGACTGCGCAGGCGGCGGGGAGGCAGATGCGGAGGTTCGGGAGGGGGGGGAGTATCGTGCTTGTTGCAAGCATGTCGGGGAGCATTACGAACAAGGTGCGTAGTGGAAGGGGGGCGCGAGGGACGCGAGAACTGATCGTGCCGCGGTTGCTACTAGGACCACGCGTGGGTGTCGTACAACTCGAGCAAGTCGGCGGTGCTCCAGATGGCGCGGAGCATGGCGTGCGAGCTGGGCCCGGAGCGGATTAGAGTCAACACGCTCTCCCCGGGACATATTTACACCAAGTGCGTGCGTGCGTGCGCTCCGGTTGATGTTGGGTTGTTTGCTGATGAGGGAGGGACAGGATGACAGCGGCGTACCTTGATGAGCAGCCACATCTGCTCGACAAGTGGTCGAGCCTCAACCCGATGGGGAGGATCGGGCGCCCGGACGAGTTGCGGGGGGTGATTACGTGGCTCGCGAGCGACGCGTCGAGTTTCTGCACGGGGAGCGAGTACGTGTACCTGCCACCCAGTGGTCGATGCCTTTTTTCTGACGCATTGAGCTAGCATTATGGTGACGGGTGGACACCACGCGTGGTGAATTGCGATATATTATGTACCATGTAAAAAAGAAACACGTGTGTTAGCGAATGCTCAGAATGCCCTCTCTCGTCGAATTGATCCTGCCTCCACCGACGTCGTCGCTGCTGATGATCTTCTTCTTCTTTGCCTTTTCCTCGGGGGCGTCCCAGATCCTCCAGAATTTGAGATTTTCGTCGCCGGCGCCGGTGCAGACGACGTCGCCGGCGGGGCCGACGCAGCTGAAGAGGACGCGGGCGTCGTGGGCGTCGCGGATCTCTGCGACGCGCTCCATGGAGGGGTAGGCGTGGACCATGAGGGCGTTGGTGGGGAAGCCGTGGGTGGAGAGGATCTCCTTTTTGGAGGGGGCCCAGAGGAGGGAGGTTATTTGGGAGGGTGTTTTGAGGGAGTGGAGGCGGGCGCCGGTGGTGCTGTTCCAGATGTTGATGGTGGCGTCGTTGGTGCCACCGCCTGAGGCGAGGAGGGAGGGCTGCCAGGGGCACCAGGCGATGGCCTGTTGGGGGTAAGAGTAGAAAAAGAAGGAAGGAAGGGGACACGGACCTTGACGGCGGCGGAGTGGTTGCGTTTTGTCCACTTTGCGCTGCCGCGTGCGCCGTCGGCGACGTCGCCGACACGGCCATCCCAGATGTTGACGACGTTGTCGTTGCCGCCGCTGGCGAGGAGCTCGCCGTCAGGGCGCCAGCGGAGGCCGCAGACCTCGCCGGAGTGGCCGAGGAGCTCCATGACCTTGTGGCGGGGGACGCGGACGTCGTGGTGCCAGATGCTGCCGTCGCCGCAGCCGGAGGAGAGGATGTGCTGGTGCCAGGAGAGGGTGGCGATCTGGCCCTGGTGGCCGGCCATGGTGCGGAGCTTCTGGGCGGCTTCGACGTCCCAGAGCTCGACGTCGCCTGTGCCGAGGCCGATGCCAAGGAAGGCACCGTCGTTGGAAAAGTCGACGCTGGAGACGTAGGTGCCGTCTGGGGCGTCTGCGAGCTGGGCGACGGCGCCGGTGTCGGCGTTCCAGATGTAGGTGGCGGCCTCGAGGGCGACGGCGAGGGAGTTTGCGGGGGACCAGGCGAGGAGGTTGAGGTAAAAGTCGTCGACGAGGCCGGGAGCGTCGAGGACGCGCTCGGGCAGGGTGGGGATCTTGCGGGACTTTGTGGCGGGGATGGAGGAGGGGAGGGCGGGGTTGCGGTGGGCGTAGAGGGGACGGGCGAACTCGCGGTGCTGGGCGAGGGCGGGGTCGGAGGCGGAGGCGGGGGCGGGGGGCTGTTCGTGGTAAGCGAGGATGCGGCGGTTGAGGGGGACGCCGGTGGCAGCGACGAGACGGGCGGTGTGGCCGGGAGAAGCAGACTTTGGGTTGAGATGGAGCTGGTCGAGGGTGGCGGCGACGTCGGAGTCGGAGTCGCGGTTGGTGATGAAGCGATCTGGGGCACGAGCCGAGGCAGGGGTAGATCGGGAACGCTTGAGCTCGGGCTTGACGTAGTCGCGGGTGACGACGTCGAGGCGGGACTCGACGCCGCCCCTGCGGATGACGCCTGCGCCGGCCTGGCGCTGGAGCGAGTCGGAGACGGGGATGGCGCCCGAGGTGGTGCGTTTGATGGGGGACGACGGGCGAGAGACGACGAACGGGTTGAGCGAGATGTTGCTCAAGCCCGCGACGAGCGCAGACGGCGTCAGGGCGTCTGAGCGTGCCCGGGATCTGCGAGACGGTGTCTTTGGGTTCATGGGTTGAAGGAAGAACGCGCTCAACATGAGGCATCACATGGGCGCAACACACTACATCACGTGCTTAGATGTCCCTCCTCTTCCGCCATCTCCGTGTCCACCACATCTTTGGCGCCAACACCGACGTCGGCAAGACCGTCCTCACCACCGCCCTCGTCCGCGCCGCTGCACGCACCACCCCCGTCCACTACCTCAAGCCCGTCAGCACCGGCCCCCTCGCCGACGCCGACACCGCCCACATCGCACGCCATGCCCCCTCTGACCGCGTCCACACCGAGTGTCTCTACCAGTACGACCACCCCGTGAGCCCCCACCTCGCCGCCCGCCTCGCCGACCGCCCACCCGTCGCCGATCACACCCTCGTCAACGCCATCGCCAGCCATGTCCGCCGCATCGCACACGCCTCCACTCTCCCCGCCCGCCTCTTCGTCGAGACCGCTGGCGGCGTACACAGCCCCACCCTCTCCGGCTCCACCCAGGCCGACGCCTTCCGCCCCCTCTTCCTCCCCACCATCCTCATCGGCGACCCCAACCTCGGCGGCATATCCACCACCATCGCCGCATACGAGGCCCTCCTCCTCCGCGGCTACATCCTCGATGCCGTCCTCCTCTTCAGAGACGACTACTACAGGAACGCAGAGTACCTCGCCCAGTACTTTGCCCACCGCGGCGTCTGGCTCGCCCACTACGACAAACCGCCCCCCCGCCATCCCGACCCTGTCCAAGACCGCAGAGACACCGAATCCTACTACGAACGTGCTTCCGAGAGCATCCTCGACACCGTCCACCACCTCAACAACGCCCACACCAACCGTCTCGCCGAGCTCGACTCCATGCCCCAGCGCTCCCTCAACTCCATCTGGTGGCCCTTTGTCCAGCACGCCCACATCAACAACGTCAACGTCATCGACAGCGCCCACGGCGACTTTTTCTCCGTCTACTCCCCGTCCCCGCAACCCACCCGCTCCCTCCTCTCCCCCCAGCTCGACTCCTCCGCCTCCTGGTGGACCCAGACCTTTGGCCACGCACACACCTCACTCACCCTCGCCGCCGCACGCGCCGCAGGCAGGTACGGCCACGTCATGTTCCCCGGCGCCACACACCTCCCTGCCCTCCGCCTCTCCGAGGCCCTCCTCGACGGCCCCGGCCGCGGCTGGGCACACCGCGTCTTTATCTCCGATAACGGCAGCACCGGCATGGAGGTCGCCATCAAAATGGCCCTCAGGGCCCGCGTCAGGACCGCCGCCCCCAACCCCAACGAGTCCCTCGGCGTTCTCGGCCTCACCGCCTCCTACCATGGCGATACCATCGGTGCCATGGACATGTGTGAGCCCGGCGTGTACACCTGCGAGTGGCACGATGCCAAAGGCGTCTGGCTCGACCCCCCCACCGTCGCCTTCCGCAACGCCCGCTTGGCCGTCACCTCCTCCACCACCACCCTCTACGACGAGTTCGACTCCCTCGCGGCCGTGTACGACGTCGAAGCCCGCCTGCGCACGCCCCTCGCGACCGTGTATCGCGAGCACGTCGAGAACGTGCTCAGGCGCCGCGAGGAGGAGCGCGCCCGGGCCGGAGGACACGGGATGCGTCTCGCCGCGCTCGTGCTCGAGCCACTCGTGATGGGCGCAGGCGGCATGAAGTTTGTCGACCCCCTCTTCCAGCGCGTCATGATCGACGTCGTGCGCAGCGCCGACCCCGAGCTGGGGCTGTGTCCTCCACACGACGACGACGACGGCGACGGCTGGCGCGGCCTCCCTGTCATCTTCGACGAGGTCTTTGTCGGCCTCTACCGCCTCGGCCTTGAGCGCACTGCGCCCCTCCTCGGCGCGTTCCCCGACATCGCCGTCAACGCCAAGGTGCTCACGGGCGGCCTCGTGCCCCTCGCGACGACGATGGCCCGCGAGGGCGTGTTCCGTGCGTTCTGGGGCCCCGGGAAAGAGGAGGCCCTGCTCCATGGGCACAGCTATAGTGCGCATGCGGTCGGGTGCGAGGTGGCGGTGGAGACGCTTGGGCAGATCGCCAAGATGGCCCGGGAGCAGGAGGGCCCGTGGGTGGAGGCGAGGGGGATGTGGGGTGCTCCTCCTCCTCTTGATGCTGATGCTCAAGGGGAGAAGAGCGTGTGGAGTTTCTGGGATCCCGGCTTCGTCAGGAGGCTGTCGGAGGCGGAGAGCGTGGAGGAGGTTATGACCCTTGGGTGTGTGCTTGCCATCAGAGTTGCTGATACAAAGGGCGGTCCGTCGTTCTTCTCTCCTTGCATCCCATCCCACTAATCAATTATACACGCGCAGGGTATACCTCCCACGCGGCGCAGGAGCTCCTCGCCCCGCTCGCGGATCTGCACCGCGCGTCTGATGCGGAGGACGCGCGGGCGGCGGCGACGCAGGCCCCTGGCGGGGCGCCGTACTCGGTGCATTATAGGACGCTGGGGAACGTGGCGTATTTCATGACGAGTTTGAATACGCGCGCGGAGGTGGTGAGGGAGGTGGAGGATCGGATTTGGGGGGTGTTGGGGTAGGTACCAAAAATAGAGGTTGTTAGGGGTACCCGAAATAAAAGAAGAAGAGCGAAGGTTACTACTACGGGGAAACGTAGATTGTAGAATTTTAGCTTTTTATTGTTACAAGTCTGTCCTAAAACGGGTGGCGCAAACCCCAGTGCCGTATGTATATATTCACCTACTGTCACTCATGCATAGCATTGCGAGACTACTCAATGATGTGGCGGGAAGAATTTGATTTTGGGGTGATTATCTCTCTCTCTATCTCTTTTGTTTTCATTTGGCTTTCGAAGATATACACATACGTGAGGAGATGGTAAGCATATGCGATTGCTTGGATGCACTGTCCGTCCGCTCGGCCAGCGTTTGTTTTGTGGGGCATCCGTACCAATATATCGGCGACGGTGGAATCTGCCAGAGACGCGATCGCTCCCCTGGTGCATGATCAGCCTTGGTCGACCGGCTTTATACGGATAAAAATGGGCTAAGACGTCTTCAAAAACTGGACATCTGTGGATGAACGATAAGAGAAGAGTTGTCTTGAGTTAAACGGACCGGCCGAGAGGAGTTCTCCAAGTGGCCAAGAAGCGTGGTGCGGTGCAAGTTGATTACTGTGTACACCCAGTTTTACATATCTTTCACTTGGAATTCCTGTAGCCTGGTGCGGTGGTTCCCGCTCCGTGTCTTAGCATGATTGCTGAAATCTTAGCACCTTCCATTGCCGAGAACGTTTTCTGTTCTGTGACACCTCACGAATGATAGATGCGTGGGCCGCTAACACCCGTTTAGCGGTACGAATGAACGCATGAACACTCAATCGAAGCTTCACGGAAATATCTCGGTCGATTGGCGCGGGCCGTGGTAGATGGGGTGACCACCGATTTCCATCGCTATAAAGATAAACGGGAATGGACGTCTCTTCCTGACGTAAATCATGAAGTTCAACGACGGCTTCTGGCTTTTGAAGCACGGAGTCAAGCCTTATTATGGGCTCCAGGTCGTTCAGGCTACAAAGGATGAGGCTGGGTACAACCTCCAAGTCTCGACACGGCCAATCAGGCATCGCGGTGACACCCTTGGAGGTTCGTCCTGACCGAGAGAGAGCACCTATATTTCACGCAGGCTGAACGTGACAACAGGACCGGTTCTGAGTGTCCGTGTGCATTCTCCTACGCAGGGCGTGATCGGAGTCAAGATTGACCACTTTGCGCATGTCGAGCCTTTCCCGAACATCCCACTCTTTCCCGACGCCCAGGCTGTCCCCGACGTCTCGATCAAACGCGACGAATTCAAGCTCTCTCTAGCCAGCGGTGGCTTGACGGCTGAGATCACCGAGAATCCGTATACCATCACGTTCAAGTCGCCTACACGGACCCTCACCTTCGCAGGGGAGAAGCACCAGGCGCTGTATGATGTACCGTCGAAATGGACCATGGAATCGGCTTCGAACACGTCATGCCTTGCCACAGATCCTGGCTCCAATCCCGCACCGACACCTCTGCCCCCGGTCATTCGATACATCAACTCAGAACTGAACCTGTCCCCCGGAGAGCTCGTGTACGGTCTCGGAGAACAGTTCGGCGCGTTGGTCAAGAATGGTGAGCATGAAACCCAGTTTCCATGCGTGGCAAGAATTTTACACCATCACAATAGGCCAGGCGATCAAGGTCTGGAATCAGGACGGCGGGACTTCCAGCGAACAGGCGTACAAATGCGTGCCGTTCTACATAACCAACCGCAACTATGGCGTGTTCATCAACCACCCTGGTGAAGTTGAGGTCGAAGTAGGTTCCGAAAAGGTCAGCCGGGTGGGTGTGTCCGTCGCTGGAAGTAGCTTGGAGTACTTCATTATATATGGAGAAACACCTCTTGAGGTACGTTTCACGGTGCCATTTCCGCGCTGCGTTATATATCCAATTACCTTCTTTGCCAGATTCTCGAGAAATACACGCGGATCACTGGTCGCCCGGCGTGAGAGCTCTTCCTTGATCACTACTGTAAAGTGCAGGCTCACTTACAGTGTTTGTATTGCAGTCTTGTACCGAGTTGGACTTATGGACTCTGGCTTTCGACGTCGTTCTTGACATCATATTCGAGCGAGACCGTATCTGGATTTTTACAGGGCATGCAGGAAAGGAATTGCCCAGTCCGCGTTTTCCACTTGGATTGCTTCTGGATGAAGCAATATGAATGGTTCGTAAACGCATGCCACAACAAAATTATCTGCTCACCCATCCTTCTGTTCTGTATACATAGGTGCTCCTTCACTTTCGATCCCGAAAACTTCCCTGACCCCAAGAAATATCTTGCGGAGATCAAGGAGAAATACGGGGTCAAGATCTGCCTGTGGAGTACTCACGCTTCTTCTCCCCATATCTCAAATCCGGGGCTAACGTCTGTTCCGCAGTCAACCCATACATTTCGCAGTTGTCGCCGATCTTCAAAGAGGGTGTCGAGGGCGGCTTTTTTATCAAGAGGACGGACGGAACTCCCTGGCAGTAAGGTTTTTTCAAGATTACAATCATGATCGGATGCTGATCGAGCGCATAGATGGGACCTCTGGCAGCCAGGTACGCGCTACTTCCGATGACGAGATCGACCTCCGAGTATGAGTACTAATTTGGGGCCGTGTAGGACTGGCTGTGGTGGACGTCACGAACCCCGCTGCCCGCCAGTGGTATACCGACAAGCTGACGGCACTGCTTGACTTGGGTGTTGACTGTTTCAAGGTGAGGACAGATCAAAGACTTCATATGAATTTCTCATGTGTCGTGCGCTCAGACCGATTTTGGCGAGCGCATTCCTCATGCAAATGTGGTCTTTCACGACGGATCCGACCCGATGCGCGTCCACAATGCGTATTCAGTTATATACAACGAGCTAGTCTTCAATGTGCTAAAGAAGCGGTTCGGAGAGGGAGAGGCGGTTGTCTTTGCTCGCTCCTCCGCAGCTGGAGGTCAAAGGTAATAAATCTCTGGGTCTTTTGGATCATGGCAGGTGCTGATAAGGTGACAGGTTCCCTGTCCACTGGGGAGGAGACTGTGAGTCTACGTGGGAGGCGATGGCGGAGGCATTGCGAGGCGCTATTTCCCTCACGTTGTCCGGTTTCGCCTTCGCCTCGCATGACATCGGTGGTTTCGAGGTGCGTGTGTAATTGATTCCTTGGAGCATCTCATGAAGCGTTTAGCATGATAGGGACATCCTCCACCAGAAATCTACCAGCGCTGGGTGGCGTTCGGACTCTTTTCATCCCATTCCAGGTTGCATGGATCTTCTTCATACCGGGTGCCCTGGAACTACGGCGAAGATGCTGCGAAGAGCATGTCCAAGTTTGTGGAGGCAAAACATCGGTTGATGCCCTACCTGTATGACTTGGTAGGTGGACTAAATTTTCGTTATGGTGATGGTACTGACTTGAGCATAGTCGATCACCGCGAATGTGAAAGGCTACCCACTCCAACGCGCCATGTTTTTGGAGTTCCTGGGAGATAGGACCACGCATTACCTCGATAGGCAGTACATGTTTGGCACGTCACTGGCAGGTTCCTTCAAAACCAGGCGAGACTAACAGCATTGCAGGTCCCAGCCTTCTCGTTGCGCCTGTTTTCGTGCCCAAAGACGAAGAGGTCGAATATTATGTTCCTGCCGGACGGTGGACTTCCTTCTTCCAGCCCGAACGCACAGTCCAAGGCCCCATTTGGGTCAAGGAAATCGTGCCCATAGACGAGATCCCCGTCTGGGTCAGGCCCGGAACGGTTCTACTTCTTGGCCCAAAGGGAACAGGCCGCCCTGATTATGACTATAGTCAGGGCATCGAAGTCCAACTGTACGAGCTGGCTGAAGGGCAGGTTTACGAAGCCAACATTCCACGTGGCAAGGGAGCGGACATCGTTGGTGTGGTTCGTGCGGAAAGGTCGTCTGGTGGAATCAAGGTGACAGTTTCGGGTGGAAATGCTGAGCTGGCCACGATCAACGTGTTCGGTGGTGATATCTCGGTGAAGAGTGTGGCTGGTGGAAGCCTTGAAACGGGATCAGGCGTCAGAGTGGACGTGGAGAAGGGATCGAAAGAAGTGGTGATCCATCTCGTTTAATCAATGCAGGCTTCCCCAGGGTTCAAAACAAGTTCGAAATGTACAATGTGTGGCCGTGAGTCTTAACATAGATAGCGACGCATTTCACAAGTGGGTTCGTTGGTGGCAGATAGACGTCGGCAAGTACAGTGGCTACATGCATGGGGCGAGGGAGCACCAAAAGCAGACGAAAAGCCATTTAAACTTAGTATTCTGGGATGACCAGGTGAGATACAGGTATTATAGTGAGACAAGAATTGCTGTCCGAGGGTGTACGATATGTTTGTCACGCCGAGTTGAATTCTTTCCACGCCTCTTCAATTTTCGTTCGACGTTCTTTCGCCTCCTCCCTGTTTCGAGAGGAACGTGCTATACGCTGGAACAGAGGTGAGCTGGCTTATCGGCGTTCATTTGAGATGAGGCCCGGACCTCAGCCCGCAGACAAGAATTCAAATCGTGTTTGAGCTGGTTGCAGCCCCCAGTTAGCCTAGCCCATCCACTGGCGTGACAGTCCTCCAGGGCTTGAATGAATTCCTTGCAGACTTGACAGGATGAGCTATGGACCTAGAGAGATGAGAGCTATAACGCACGGATTTTCTTGTCCGAGAGTTGCGGATGCATATGGATAGGGAAAAGGCTGAACAACGTTCAAATCGTAACCGAGCGGCGATCGCCCCTGGGCACCATTTTTTTTGGAATTGTCGTCGGAGTTTCGGGCCGCCTAATCTGGCCGAGGGATCCGGTTAAAAAATTACCTTGGGCGACCCTCGGCAGATTAGATAAATTTCACCCCCAACTCTCTTTTCTCCATCTTTGCTTCCAACCACCATGTCCTCCTTCACCACCAACCAAGCCGATGACCTCGCCATCGCGACCATCCGCACCCTTGCCGTCGATGTCGTCGGCAAGGCCAACTCAGGCCATCCTGGTAAGCACTTGTCCTCCACCGCGTCCTTGACAATTCATTGATAATCTGATATCATCCTAAGGCGCGCCCATGGGCATGGCCCCTGTTGCCCACGTTCTCTTCTCTCGGTATGTAGATGGATAAGATCAAGTCCGATCGCAAGCTCATTATTCACAGCTTCGTGAACGCGAACCCCAAAAACTCCAAGTGGTTCAACCGCGATCGATTTGTCCTTTCCAACGGGTTGGTTACATCTCGCCGTATTTTCCACATTACTGACGTCTCTCGATTTACAGTCACGCGTGAGTAGAAGATCCATCCATCTATGAGGGCGATGAGATTGACACTACCGATTTAGTTGCGCTCTCCAATACGTTCTTCTTCATCTCCTTGGTTACAAGCTCTCCCTCGACGACCTCAAAGCGTTCAGACAAATTGACTCCAAGACCCCTGGTCACCCCGAGGCTGGACACACTGATGGTATGTGACCTTGACACAACAGACTTGTCAGTTTGCTGAAGAAGAATAATAAGGCATCGAAGTCACCACCGGACCTTTGGGTCAGGGTTTCGCCAACGGTGTTGGTCTTGCCATTGCACAAGCGCACCTTGCAGCTGTTTACAACCGCGACGAGTTCAATCTTATCAACAACTTCACATATGGTCATTAACTTTGCCATACTGTTTCTTCCTTCCGAAATTCATCTTGTTCTACAGTCTTCTGCGGAGATGGCTGTCTCATGGAGGGTGTTGCTAGCGAGGCTGCCAGTCTTGCCGGCCATCTCCAGCTCGGCAACCTTGTCGTAGTTTGTTCACCATATTTGTAAATTTTGACGTGTTGCTAATCAGTCATCCCTCAGATTTATGACGATAACCGTAAGCAGATTAAAACATGGCCATAAATTGCATTCGTTGATCAGTCGGTGTGCAGACATCTCCATTGATGGCGACACAGCTTGCGCCTTCACCGAGAACGTTGAGCAACGCTTCCTTTCTTATGGCTGGCAGGTCCTCCACGTCGACGATGGTGACCAGTGAGCTTCTATTTTCGATATGGAAACCGACGAAAGTAATTAATACAAATTTACAGCGATCTTGCTGCCATCTCCGATGCCATTGCCGAGGCCCGCAAGGAATCCACCAAGCCCACTATTATTCGCCTGAAGACCACCATTGGCTACGGCTCCAAGCAGCAGGGCACCCACGGTGTTCATGGAGCTCGTATGTATACGTCTTTGGCAGAATGTCGCTTTTCACTGATTTTTGCTTCTAGCCCTGAAGGCTGATGATATCGTCGCCCTGAAGACCAAGTTCGGCTTCGCTCCCGATCAGACTTTCCAGGTCCCTCAAGGCGCTTACGACCTCTACGCCGAGTTCGGCAGGCGTGGTGCTGAGCTTGAAGCCAAGTGGAATGCTGACCTCGCCGCTTACGGCCAGAAGTACCCTGCTGAGCACGCTGAGCTCACCCGCCGTATTGCTGGCGAGCTCCCTGCTGACTGGGAGAAGACCCTCCCCGTCTACACACCCTCTGACCCCGCCGTCGCTTCTCGCAAGCTTTCTGAGATCGTCCTCACTTCCATCATTCCCTCCCTTCCTGAACTCGTCGGTGGCTCCGCCGATCTCACTGGTAGCAACTTGACCAAGGTCAAGTCCAGCGTTGACTTCCAGCCCCCCAGCACCGGCCTCGGTACGTACGCTGGTACATATATCCGCTACGGTGTCCGTGAGCATGGAATGGGTGCCATTGCCAACGGTCTCCACGCTTATGGTGGTATTATTCCCTTTGTCGCCACCTTCCTGGTAAGTACCTTTCCCGACTGCCCAAACTATACACACTCTAATGTTATTTTAGAACTTCGTCTCCTACGCCTCAGGTGCTGTCAGGCTCTCAGCCCTCAGCGGCCACCAGGTTATCTGGGTCGGTGAGTATACAGAGTACCTTGTCGCCTGTCTGCAACTGAAACATTTTCCCCCAGCCACCCATGACTCCATTGGTCTCGGTGAGGACGGCCCCACCCATCAACCCGTTGAGACTGCCATCAGTCTTCGTGCCACCCCCAATCTTGCCTTCTGGCGCCCCGCTGACGGCAACGAGACATCTGCTGCCTACCTCGTCGCCCTCAAGTCCAAGTCTACTCCTTCTGTCCTTTCCCTTTCCCGCCAGAATCTCCCTAACCTCGAGGGCTCGACCATTGAGAAGGCTGCTCGTGGTGGATATGTCCTCCACGAAGAGGCAGAGGCTGATCTCACCATCGTCTCCAGCGGATCCGAGGTCGCCATTGCTGTTGAGGCTGCCGGCAAGTTGGCGAATGAAGGGATCAAGACCCGTGTTGTCTCTCTCCCTTGTTGGTTGACCTTCGACCAGCAGGATGAGGACTACAGGCTCAGCGTCCTCCGGGATGGTTCCCCCATTCTTTCCCTCGAGGCTTCCTCGGTATGTATGCTCTTATTTGCAAACCTTCACTATGCTGACTTCCGAATCCTAGCCTGCTGGATGGGCGAAGTACAGCCACGAGCAATATGGTCTGCCCGCATGGGGTGCGTCCGGACCTTATCAAAAGGTGTATGAGAAGTTCGGCATCACTGGCTCCAACATCGCCGTCATTGGCAAGAAGGTTGTCGACTTCTACAAGGGCAGAACCGTTGTGTCACCTCTTCGCAAGGCCTTCCAATTGTAGATTTAGATACTCAGGGAAAGGAAAGGAAAGGAAAATAACGCATCTTAGACTAGATATACACACACACGCATTGATTCGTACCAAATACCAATAGACTATTGTCTGTTTATCCGTGATGTATACGAATAGTACAAAGCCTTCATGCATGGCTCAATCAATTGAGTACATCAAAGTCATTCAAAGGTCATTGTAAGGGTGGTCCCAAGCACGCACGCACATGAGAACCTATACAGCCAAAAGGCGAAACAACTGAACAGATTCCTGGTTCAGCCGCTGCGTGCTACATATGTGGCAGTATGAGTGCTGCTGTAAGCCACACCGGGCTTACAGTCATTCGGATAACCGTAAAAGACAGCTTCTGAATCTGTGTGCGCATACTGGAAAGTCTATTGATATTTGTACAGCATGATATACATAGAAACATGTACAAAATTTTGTTATATGTATCATTTGCAGCCAGGTAATGTAAATTAGATCGGGATGACGGATACAATATAGCACGCGCGGCAATATGAAAACCAAGGAGGAAAACAATGAACAGTAGTGTACAAAATCCCAAGGGAAGATCAACAAAGAAAAAGCAGAGCAGATACAGAGCAAAAGACAAGAAATACGAGCAGGCAAAAAACACATCCAGAGTGGATGGCAGATCACAGACCACATAAGAAAGGGAGGATGAATGGATTAAAAACCAGAGTATCAATCATCACCATTCCAGTTCAGAATCGTCAGACAGCGGAGATGCATCTGTGAAAGCAGAGGAGATGGGTGGTAATGACATTGAAGAGAAGGGACAGCTAGCTGATTGGGCATCAGTGTCAGTGACCCTCCTCTTCCGACGCATTCCACGACGACTCTCAGTGGGGTAATGGCAGTCCAGACCCCTACGAGCACATTGGCTGAAAGAGACAGTAAGCAACCGAGCTGAACATAAAAGCCAGATGCCCTTACTTGCAGGTTGGGTCATCGCTCCCCGTTGGTGGCGGTCCACAAGCAATCTTCCTCCCGCGACAAAAGTGGCATGCCAGCATCGGCTTGCCGTCCTTATCCCTGAGTAGTTTCGTCCTTTTACGAGATACAGGAACGATTGGCGAGCCCTCAGGAACTGACGGTGAGCTAGATTTACCTGGGGTGCACAAGCGCGAACTGGGGCGAGAGTTATCGTGGCTGGCGCCTTTTACGGGAGGTGGCGAGAATTGCAGGGTATCATTAACAGGCTTCGTATGCACGGGAAGAAGAGCAGGCGGGAATATCGCAGGGTCGTCCATGACAATTAATGAATTGGCGGATGCATACAGGCGTTTTGAAGCTGCGATAGCATCATCCTCCCAATCGCCGGAGTATTTCGGCTGTTTAAAAGGTACCGGTGACGATGGCACGTTGAATGAATGAAAGGAGTGCGTATAGCCTTTGGATGATGAAGGACTGGAGGGATATATAATTTTCGGGTTGCGGGACGTGTATGGAGACGATCGAAGATGCCGTGAATTGCGAGCAGACCGTTGAATCATTCGCCGTGCTGGAGCAACGACTTCCAGGGCGAATAGTACCTCCTCGTCCTGCAAGGATGGCGAGGGTGCGTGGTCCGGTAACTAAACATCATGTCAGCTGAAAGCTTTTCAGAGGTCATGCGTGGCATACCAGTAGGCATTCTAAAGCATCGTGTTCTAATTTACAGCCCTGGAAAGATCCGGCACTAGAGTCAGACATGCCGTC
>JABCKO010015905.1:1470-35674 GCA_018855915.1 Tephrocybe sp. NHM501043
TTTTGGGCACTATAGAACCATTCAAAATCCATACCAACCATGATAACCTCAAATACTTTATGACTGCCCAAAAATTAAACTGTAGATAAGCTCACTGGTCACTCAAGCTTGCCAACTACAACTTTGTTTTATTGCATAAACCTGGCTGCTTTATGGGTAAAGCAGATGCCCTCTCTAGATGTCCTGACCTAAAGATGGGGGAGAATGACAATGATAATGTAACATTATTACAGCTGCACCATATCAGATGGATTGAGCTGGAGATAGAAGGATAGACAAAGAATTATTGGAAAAGGTAAAAGGAAGTAGTACAAGAGAGGTGGTAGTAGAGAAGATGAAGGTTAAACATGCAGAGGAATGGGAAGAACAAGATGTCCTCACCATCTGGCAAAATTGCATATACATACCACCTGACAACAAACTCCATCATGATATCATTCACCTACATCACAACTCATGCATAGCCAGTCATCCAGGACATCATAAAACAGCAGAACTTGTGATCCTACTGGTGGCCATGGATCCACACAGATGTTTGAAAACACATTGAATCTTGCAATTTGTGCTAAAGGACCCGTCCAATGTGAAATAAGCCAAAAGGCCTTTTGCCCCAAACTGAATGCATGATTACCCCTGGCAATATATATCCATTGACCTTATAACAGACTTTCCTCTAAGTGTCAGCTTTGATGCCATTTTGGTCATTGTAGACAGAATGACAAAAATGGTATGGATAGCACCAACATTTTCAACTGTAACATCTGAAGATGTAGCATGCCTATTCTGAGATTGAGTTTGGAAGGATTTTGGACTCCCAGAGTATATCATCAGTGACAGAGGAAGTGTCTTCATCTCAAGATTCATATCAGTACTAAATTGACTGCTCAGCACCAAAATAAATGTTTCTATGGCCTTACACCCTAGACTGACAGCCAAATGGAACAACTTAACCAAGAAATTGAGCAATACCTTTGTATCTTTGTCAACTACCACCAGGATGACTGGGCTGAATGGCTATCACTAGTGAAATTCAGCTATAATGAAAGTTAACTCAAGTACCCAATACACACCATTCTACCTTAATTTGGGCCACCACCCTTGCAAAGGAGTCAATATGCAAAAAGAGACAAATGTTGAAATGGCAGATAAATTTGTTAAGAGGATGAAGAGGACTAGAGAGGAAACAAAAGTGGCACTAGAGCAAGCCAACCTTGACATGAAGATCTTTTATGACTGCTACCACCTTACCACCCCCAAATTCTAACCTGGGGAACAAGTACTTCTTGAAGGCCAAAACTTATGTACCAACTGCCCTTTGAAAAAACTAGAACATTGTTGATTCGGTCCTTTCACGGTCATCAAGAAGGTTGGTTTATGTGCATACAAGCTCAAATTACCTCATTGCTGGAGTGTCCATCCAGTATTCCACATATCCAAGTTACTTCCCTATATCCCCAATGACACCACAATGTGCATCCTTCCTGCTCCAGAGATTGTAGATCCTTTTTCCTTCTCACAACCGCTCTCCCGGCCAAGCTGCGCAGCCACTACGCGCCTCCCTTCTCTATTAACCCCTCCCGAAGTTTTCCGAACCTGTTCCTGTCCTGGAACGCGTCAGAACACGCGACGCATCCTCCTGAGCGGAACAGGCCAGCGGACTGATGTCATTGTCAATCCGCCTTGGTAATCACCGGGAGCCGAGCCGACTTCCCCTTTCGGGCTCGGCTGCCCCCAGTTCCTTCCTTTTTTCATCTCTCCTGGTGCCGCTGCTTCTGTGGCGTGCACGCACCCCTCTAGCTCACTACCACACCTCTGCATGGGGTGTACCCCGTGTAGAGGCCTCTCTGCCACTGCCTGGGTAGGGTAGAACCCTGCCCAGCGCATCACTGGAAATTACTATAGTATAGATTACCACTTTGGGAAGCCCTCAGTTCATTACGCTGAACTGAGGGTATGTGATCTTTATTTCAATTATAATATCTCGTACTGATTCTCCTGTAGATTATATACTTATGAGGCCTACACTGGTTTATGCCTGTGGGGTTGTTGTTCATCAGCATAGAGCTGGTAGAAGACATGAAGCAAACAGTAAGGTGGAGAGAGCAGTGAACAAAGCTAAATACACGCTGGACCAGCATTTTCTAAACCAAACACCCCTCAGCACGGTAAACACCGTGTCCTGCATTCAGTGGACTCATTTCAATCAATAAGGAGAAATGAATCTGTCAATGCAGATCGTACAATCCTATTTACATGTTCTTTTATGCAGCATCGATAGCTATATATCTAGGTGGATACTACTGTCCATGCTTGGCTCCTGTTGACGATGGAGAAGAAGTGTGAAGAGGAGGCATGGTGATGTAAGGTGAGGTGAGGAGAGTTTGTATGTGAGGAGGTGGGAGAAAAGGAAAAAGCTCAGCCCAAAGACTAACAAACCTTATGTGGGTTTGTGACGGAAAGCAGGACGAGGAAAAAGGGAGGTAGCGGAGGTGAAATAGTTGTAAGCCTAAGGAAAACCTGTTCTTTACTCTTGGTACACAGATCATCCACCCTGGGGCCACTTGTGTATCACATGTTGTGCTTTGGCAGAAGTGAATCAAGCCTGTCGCACAGCTCATCCAATGCCACCACAGGCGCCTGTAATCCCATATTGATGATGCTCCGAGCGGCCTCTGTAGAATCCCCGAATCGGTGTATCTCACAAGCTGTTCCCTGTCTGCAATAATTTTACTCAAACGGGCAATCAAAAAGGTGACCTCCTGATTGACAAGATTTTGGGGTGCGTTCGAATGAGGGTTGAGGATTTCGGACAAGATGTCATAGAGCGCGACGAGAGCCTGAACGTCGTGGGTTTCACTTGTTTTGCGACGAAGATCGGAAAAAGAGAGTATTGCATCTCCGGAACTAGATCGCGTGTCTGTCGGGGCCACCACAGCTAAGAACTCCGAAATCTCTGCTGCAAGTGGCCGTCTAGCAGGTTCCCAACTCCAGCAGCGTTCCATAAGCGCCCACAGCTCTGACGTCAATCCCCACTGGTGCCAAGCATGATGAGACATTGCTGGGCGCGATGGACATTGGCCGGCCCTGACGTAAAAGAAGACCGTCGCATCCCTTGTTATCCCTGCAAAAGGTATGTCGCCGGTAAAAAGCTTGGTCCTCGTCAGTGGTTGAGCAAGTCGGTTTATAATAGGTGTTACCTCAAAGCAGACACATCCCCAAGCATAAATATCGCTCGCGGCTGTGTTATGTACCGGATCGGTTTCGAGGTCGAGTAATTCTGGCGCCTGCCAGCGAACGGACCCTCCTCTCGAAGAAGGCTGTGATTGTGATGTCCATCCCATAATGCTTGCGTCAGATATCGAGAAAAGCCCAAAGCCGCTCACTATCAACAAGAATGTTTGTCTACAAATAGTTGCAGGCTCAAGGAGGGATCGAGGAATGAACCCTAAACCAGCAACGTACACCTTTCATATTTCCAACAACAATCCTATGGTCATGTAGATACGTTAGACCGCATGCTACATCAGCTGCCTGTCCAGTATCCCGCATGAGTGTCGCTCAATAATATCTGTGTGATGCGTACGTACCAGTAGTATACGGGGCGCGCTGGGATATACCATAAGATATAACCTGACGTCACCATTTGTCATCCAGGGAGCAACCATGGCTGAGTCTACCACGGAAAGGAAATACTCCGTAGAATGGCAATACATTTGGATGTAATAACTGTCCCCATAGAACAGCCTCTTTTAATATAGTCTAGATAATAGGTCATATTTGAACGTGTTTCTGATATCAATGTGAGAGAAGGCTAACTCACCTTCATGAGTTGTCCGAGTTCCCCGGGCCCATAAATGCGAAGTATCTTTACAGCAACGACGCGGCCCTGGTAACTTCCTTTGTATAGATCTGAAAAAGCCCCACTATAGACGGCATAACTTTCAATAGCAACATCAGTCAGCTCATAGTACGTTGGGCCAAGTCCAGATGTCGTCGCGAGCCTTTGCATTGCTACTATGAGCTGTCTTTGGACATCGCTATCTTCTTGTTGACTATCAAGGACCTAAATCAAGCTTTAAGCACCAGTGCATAGGAATACAGAGGAACTGTACTAATTGAATGCCGTCAAGTAGCCTCTGGGCTCTTGACTCTTTGAAAGCAAGTAACCGTTTGTAGTATTCCTTGTTCGAAAAGACGAGTTTCAGCTGTTCAATTACAGAAGAGATGTAATGATCCAGCGATGAGATTGGTACTGATTCTGACCTGCTAGTATCACATAAGACAGGTTAAGATCTCGACATAAAGCGTACCCTGCTTGAAAGTGCTTCGGTTGCGGAACAGTGATATCAACCAAGGCTGTCACAACACTTATATACCAGTTGCCTCATGCCCGCAGTGCCTCCACCACACGTTGGGTGGCTAAGCGCCTGAGGGCTTCTGTCAAGATTGTCTGATACAGGCTATTATTGAAAAGTCCAATATAATAGTTCGCACTGTTGTGACCTGATAGAAACGTGGGTGGACACAGCATCTTGACGCCTTCTCTAACTCTGTGTAATCTCTATTCAGTGAAGGGCTGTGGTTGACGTGCATCGTTATCCTGCGGGTTTTGCCTTGAGCAGTGTTTCATTATAACATGACTGAGTAAATCAAAACTCGACTGACCAAGATACAGCATACCCAATTGCTTGATGAGTGTCGTAGATCTACTTTGGCCTCTACTATCAACATATTTAGGTCGTATCAGTTATATAAGTCACAAACTCCCACCTACCAAAATCCATCCCTCCCTCGCACCAGAAGACCAGACCCAGAACTAAAACTAGAAGGCAGCGGCGGCGCGCCCAGTACCATGACCGCTCCTTCTCCTCAACGAGTCGTCGATGCCGACGATAAAGCAGAAGCCAAGAGCTCAAGGGAAGCAAGATTCTCGACGGGGTTCATTGCATCCACCCACCCCAGCCTCCGATAGTCATGCTCATATCCTCCTTGAGCTCCCCTCCACTGGCAGACTCAGTCTTCTCGCTTTCCCTCTCCTCGCTCTAGGGCGTGCTTGCCTCCCTCGCCTCCTCCACGCAAACAACCTGCGGTGTTCTCCACCCCTGCGGGAACCATCGGCATCAAGACCGCTCACCGGATTTTTGACACCCAACCTCCGTCTGCACTTCGACAGATCACGCGCACGCGGCGGAGCTGGTGTGCCATTGCTGGCTCAACGGTGTGGTTGCGAAGGGGAGATTGATGTGATTAGGAGGGCGGAAAAGGGGGAGAGGGAGAAGAGGGAGATGCCGGCTTCGGCCCTGGGGAAGACGTTTTTGTCGTGCAGTCGAGATCTGAGGGGCTGGTAACAAAGTTTTGATACTTATATGGCCCTGTTGGTACGGTTAGCGTCGTCGTTGTCGCCGTCGGGTAAGCGCCGGGGACGGGCATGTCGACGTTATCAAAGGAGGTCTGGGAGTGGGAGGTGTCACGGCGAAGTAGGGGCATGGCGCCGGGGTCTTGTGGGTCGTGCTCTTCGTGCGGGTCGTATGGTGTGCGGTATGTGCCATGGGAGAGAGGCGTCGTCGATGGCAGAGGGCCTGGATTCAGATATGGGTTCAGGAAATTGGAGGGAGGAGAGCGGGTGTTGCGGAGGATACAACGGCTGGTCGTAAGTCTGGTTGTACGTCTGCGGAGGTGGTGGAGGCTGGAAAATCGTGCCTTCAAATAGCTCATCGTAAGCCGTATTGAATGGATCCGAAGGATGGTATCCGTTGTTGTAGTGGTGGCACTGCGCCCCATCAGCCTGCCGCACAGTTCAGATACGCTCTCCAGCAGCAACACAATGCCTACCTCAAGGTATTGAGACATTCTGGCGTAAAGCTGACCGCGAGCTGCGGCGTCGAAGGTGTTTGTTCTGGGCTCGTGGCTGTATACCATACATCACTACGCACACACTGCCGCCCGCAGAAGCAACTGTAGATCAAGTAACGAACAGACTCTCATATAGTACGTGATTAGATCAGAGATCCAGTTCAGTGGCCAACAGTCAAGTTCGCAACTGCAGCCTGCCGGTAGACGTATCGCGATACAGCATGCAAGCATGGTTTCGACCGCCACAACGCGTAATCGCATGGTCACTTCTCTTAGTATGCGGAACCATTCAACTGGCGTGATGTAGCTCGTGTCGCGTCGCACGTGGTCCACTCACAGAGGCATGTGACATCGACTTGGCTGACTGACTGACCAACAACACACTGTTGAACAGAGGCCAAGGCTACAGGTTCCTTGACGAATGTTATTAATGCTTCCTCTGAACATGCCAAAGAAGAGCAACTCGGAAGAATGCATGATGATGATTGAAATCCTTCACTACGACGACGACGCAGCCCATTCTGAATTCATAACAAAGGCCATCCGAACCCTCTCGTTGGCGTCTGAACCAAGAAAGAACATAGCCCAAGATCGAGGAGCAGAGGCACCGCGGGTGCCGCTGGGAAACCAAGTACCGGTGTCCCCATTCATGCGCTGATGGTCATCCAGGATATTCGCACTAGCCGGGACTACCCATGCTATGATCAAGCATATGTTGTTGCTTTGTGAGGTATGTACATGTATGTGATGGGCTAAAGACGCCCTTTGCATCAAGGCTCACGCAACATATGATCAACCACCTCAAGACTTGTATCAATGATCCAATAAAACCCCAAGTTTTGGCCATGTCAGCAGCTGTGGTCTGACGGGTCCTATAAGCAGGCCCGATGTCACAGTTTTCGCTTCTACTCATGTTTGCATCGTCTGACTTATCTTCAGGTTCTTCATCCATATCTCGGGATTGCCTGGTTCGCACACATACATCATCTATGCAATGACCATGCCCGGCTCTTGGGTCTTCACTCCAGAAATCAACTTTGTCAAGAGATGCTGGTTTGCTCGACAATCCCGGTATGAGATGTGTGGAGGATCCCCTGCCCCCCAAAAAAACATGGTGCTGGCAAACCTAATCAGCCATTGTCATGGTACAAGGTATACTATCGATCCACTTGGCTTTGTTTCGCGTTACTGACTGCCCGACATGTCTATGTAAGTCATACCATCCGTGGCATGGGACTTCTTTGCGATTCCTGGGACCAGCCTCAGGTTCTTTTCCAAATTCACGCCATTCATGTATGCGGAGAACTCCGCTCCTCACTCAGCACGGCAACGCATCATGGAGGCCTCCTCACAAAGTGTGTTAGACTAGGGAGGGGCTTCTTAAATATGGCCCAGTTATGTAACCATCGCTCGCTTTGAATGGGTTGTCTTGCACCTACCTGTACCTACCCCCCTCGTGAACGCATTTTTACGGCCGGCCAATGAACGGCTGTTTACCGTTTCCGTTCAGCTTACCCCCCCCCCCCCCCCAAGTTTACAAACGAACACGAAACAGCTAGAGCCTTAAACTGGCTCTCTCCTAATATGTACGAACATAACATCAACATTGCTGCCGGCGTGTGGCGCATGGGTGAATGATGAATTCAAGCCCTTGGCAGATATTTTCCCTCCTCGCTTGGTCAAAATAGCGCGCTGACGGCATCGGAAGCGACATGTTTTGGTAGGCTACAAGGATGCCTATCGCTCGCCAACGAATGATGATCAGTGTCGTGCGGCGTCCTCTAGATATTCCTGGACGAGTGCGAAGCTAATCTCTTATGCGGGGCCTTTCTTCACTAATTGCTTTCTGATATGCATCCGGCAATATAATGTGAACAACAACCTTCCCCCCCACGGGGCTCCCGATGTAGCGTATCATTCCAACCTTTGAGGGAAGAGCTCACGTCGAACGACGGAAGGATATTCATCCCCGCTTCAACGCCTCCGCTTAATTTCCTCGAGCTGCGGAACAAGATGTCATATGTACGAGGAATGAGGGCCCCAGCGACGGTGACGGTGACGGTGAGAGAACCAACTCTGTGAGAATCATCCGGACGCCCTAGTCAACAGTTGATCAAAAGAAGGTTCATGCCGAATGTTGAGACTTGAGTGATCGGTCAACGAAATCAATGTCTTAGCGTGGGTAGGATGCAATACCATCCTCTTGGTTGGGGCCAGGGCCGCTGATGCAGGCCTTTGAGTTCGAGGCTCGAGCGCGTCGCCTTCAAGGGATGAGCAGTGAGTTCAGCCATCGGTGACTCCAGGACGCTCAAGCGCCACGTGTCCACTGCACCCCCATCTGCCTTCCCTCTCTCACAGATACTGCAGTATTCGTAGCCTTCCAGTGGCCTCCCTTCGGCATTATCTAAAATTCTACCTTTCGTCCTTCATCCATCATCCATCAGTACGCTGACATGTATGTATGTATGTACGTCGGTCCCCCGTGCCTATGATGTGCATTCATATCACCGTGCACGCCCCCCATCGACATTCACCGCATCCAGAGCGTGGTAAGTATCACACTGTACACACCGGCCCCGATTCCCCACTGAGTATCCAGCTCCAACTTCCATGAAATGAGAAGCTCCTGCATCAAAGATGGCATTCGGCGGATGGGTGCATTGCATTCTCGGTGTAAGCAACAAGACGCGTAGTGTGCTTCTGTGCCCTGCGCTGTTCTGCGTGCCTTACATATATAAGTGTGCTGCGATTGACACTGTCATGAAACAAATCCCAGCACTGACGAACCACATTGCACATCCATGACGCCGGAAGAGCGACAGATACTCCAAGAGCTGGGCCAGGACTTCCTCACAACGTCTTTTTTCCCCGACATACCGATGTTTCTGTGCTATGGTAAGGTTGATCCCTCCCCCCACTTGTTCTTGGCCGGTAAACAAACATGAAAACATGGAATTCATACAAATCCGCCAGGCATCTTTGCGCCCCTGTCGGTTGTTGTTATTCATTTCGTCATACAGTGGGTTACACAATAAATTCCGGGCGCAATATGGTTTATAGTTTGAATATCATTTCTTCAGGAAGAGGCAGCCCACGGCCCAGGGCCGATTCATGATCTGGGCGGCCTCGGTCAGTTTCGTGTCGCTGAGCGTGGTCACGATGTTGGATGGGGCTGCGAAATTCATCACTTGGAGAGGGATCCTGATCGGGAGTGGCGATGCGGACAACAACATCGTCCTCACAGACAGGCTGGATATCGTATATTCTCTCACCAACAAGCTTGATACCGCAATCAACTTTCTGACGTTCATCCCCGTGAGCAAGTTCTTTGAATTATAATTCAGACCCCATGACAAAATAACTCTGGCCTTCTTTCCTGCAAGATAATCTTCAACGATGCGGTCATTATATGGCGCGCATGGGCTCTCTCCGGAACGAAAAGATGGGCACTCTATTGTTCCATTGCGCTGTGTATAGCTTCGCTGGGTAGGTCTATCGGTCGTTCTACATCGGCTGAGGGCTAACGAATCCGTTAGGCACTACAATTACTTGGCTTGTAGTTGACTTTATGGTCATACAACAGGCAGAAGAGAGTATATCCAGCACCACTGACACGATATTCTCCTTTCTCTCCCTTTTCCTCTCCTTTTCGACAAATGTGATCGCCACGACTATGATCGGGCATGTTCTATGGTGAGAAGGCCTCACAGCCTGAATTATAATTATCCATGGCCCACAATGAAACTTGTACCAGGAACAACCTGAAATTCATCAGAAGAATGGGGAAGGATCAGCACCTCTTCACGATGTGGCGCGTATTGCTGCTGCTAGTGGAAACAGGAGCAATGTACAGCACTTTACAGGTGTGTAACGAAAACGGAATGTTTTATTTTATTTTTCACCAGAATAAAGCCCCTGATTCACTTGCCCATAGCTCGTATATGCATTACTTTCTGTGATCCCTCCCGCCACAGATTCTGCCTGGATTGCCAGCTACATGTTCCAGGCCATTTACAATTCTGTGTCTGTATGTAAACTACCAATACCAATCGATCAGAACTGACCACTCTCCATTAGGCTGCATATCCGATACTGACAATCAATGTCGTAAGCGGGCCGTTCTCCACTGTGCAAGTCCAAGAAACCGTCGTCGAATTGCACACCATTTCCGAAGCGCCACAGAATGCCTGAATTAATCGGACTTACTAGTCATTTGGTAGTGAAAGAGTATTAAACACGGCACTACTGTGCCTTGAATCCGTATGATACGAACCCTCCTGTTGTTCTGAATACATTTTATTCCTTGATTCTTGAAAATCGGTCCACGAAGTACACCTACTAGCGCCTGCTGGTGCGTCCCACAAGAAAGAAGAAATCTGAGGCGTAAAGTCAAAGTGTGGATGTGAAGAGCATTCTCTTCTCCTCCGGGGCTCGCTGCTTTCCAAGGCTCCCAAGAATATTCAGTACGGGTGCTGTGCATGGCACATTGGCAAGCATGCAAACGAATCGAGGGGCCATCACTTTGAAGTCGAAAGGTGATTCACTCCCCCTCCTCCATTTTTCTTCTGCGTTTGATTCGCTCAGCAGGCGGTATCGTTTCGGTTGTCATTTCCACTGCTCTGCGGCTCATCACAGGAGAGCATACGTTTGAGTGTGGTCTGCAAGTTCAATCACCTGTAGGACAATACATACAACAGTTGCGGCAAGAACCTTCAGCGGCTCCCACTGGCCTTCAAGTCGACGCCTGTTACCTTTAGTGTTGACCCTTCTGTGGCTGCGACTGCTGCGATGGCAGGAAAGACGTTACAGGCTTCCTGATCTTAGTCTGCTTGCGCTCCACGCTGCCTGATCCCGTGTAGCCCATATGTCTGGTGCTGCCAAACACATCAATCAAATTCTTTGGGACCTTGAAGACAACCCAGTTTTGGCTGACGATGGAAGCACGGCCTATCTTCTTGCCCATCGTATCTCAACAACGATTCCATGTTTTCATGTTCCCTAATCAGATAAGCGCTCCTGATTGTTATCGAAGCCCCCCATTCTCATAGCTTGAAAGCGAGTACCACATTATCACTCATCATCGATGCCAAATATCTGGCGAATGAGATGGACTTGACCGAAAGGCCTTTCACCACCCAATAGTGTCGACGCCGCCCCATACTTATTTTTAGGTTTCTTGACCTCTTTGCATATTTGTCCCGTACGCACACGCCACTCGCTCCACAGCCGTCTGATGAATTTTTGTACGAAGCTGCTGGACCGTGAGCTTGAAACACGTGGTGGCTCAACAACATCTGGATGACAAAGCTATAGTGAAAATTTTCCAAGAACGACTTGAAGTTCGGCAGAAATCCAGTGATAGAGGTTCCTTTCAGAGAATTGAATCAAGAAAAAAAAAATCGAATGAAACAAATATCTTTATATCCCCCTTGTGGTTCAATGAGGTTTCTGCGACTTAATGAAGATGGGCGTCTACCATGATATTTCGTCCTTAAAATGTGTGAGAATGAGAACATCAAATCAAAGAACCTGCCCTCAAAGAATCCCATGTTAATCTTGAAGACACGCACGAAGCACACACACTCCACTGCCCAGCAAAAGGCCCAACTCACCTCTCTCTTGCACCGCACAAAGTTCCTTGAGAGCGAGCTGAAAGCCATTTGCGACCTCGCCGATGAACGTGGTCGTGAGGTGGTGCACCTCAAAGACAGCTCTCTGCCCAGCGTCGAGAACAACAAGGGGGACAATGAGGTCATACAAGCAGCGCTGCAGCGACAGACAGCGTATCTCAGGAATCTCAAGCGCGCGAATCTACAGCTAAATAAAGAACTCACACATATCAGTGAGCGGAGCACAAGCATTGTTGTGCTGCAGAAAGAGAAGCGCGCATTGGAAGGGAAACTCGCCAGTATGGATGGGTTGCGATCTTGCATTGTGGAACTGGAGCTTCAGCTAAAGCCAAGTTCTCTGTTTTTATAGTTTGCATGGCCAGCTCTTGTGAGAACACGGGACAATTTTGGAGCAGCTGGCGACGACTAAGGCAGAGCTCGCAGCAGGGGGTGCACAGATCAAGGAGGCAAACTGTACTTTTGATGCTCTAGAGGCAGAGAAGGTGATCTGGAACAGCAGCTGATCAGAGTCGAGGAAAGAATGCAAACAGGCAATGGGTAGGTGAAGTTCTTGCAGGTATTGTTGGTGAGTAGACTTTTTCCCCAACATCGTTATCTATCTAAGTGCACTTGGGCTTTTTAGGCTAGCTACACCGAGGAATCGCAAATACGTCGCTTTACACCAGATTCCCCACCAGCCCCACTTAGACGAGTTCTTAGGCAATATCACACCCTATAGGCACATGGGAGGGTGATTGGAATTTGTGCAATGACTCCACACAGCAGGGGCAGGGATTCAAGCTCAAAGCAACCAAACCCGCCCTCCGAGAGCAGGAGAAGGAGAGAGTCAAGAAGGGAGAAGAACGTGAGTTCCACCATTACTCGTGGGTACTCCCACTAACCTATGTCGCTGCAATCCAATCCAGGTGTCAAAGCACTCACAGAAGAGCAAAAGACACATTTGGCTCAGATGGACGCTCTTGAACAGGAACTTTTCGAGTTGCAAGGAGAGATGGCAGCTGGGTGCCACGTCCCACCTAACACGCGCATCATCCTGCAACTTAGGGGCAACCCCGAGTCATAGTGGGCTGCTATGCACCAAGCTGCGCTGGACAACCTGAAAAGGGAGAATGAAGGCTTGATGCGATTGCGTGAACTTCAGGCAGGTGGGGTACAAAAACCGAGCCCAGGTGATGGAGATGGTGTGGAAGAGAACGCAGATAATGGTGGGGTGGGTGTGTATCTGTTGGGGAAACTACAGACTTAATTCCAAGAGCAAGCTGGGAGCTCTTGTCAATCGAGAAAAATTAGAGCTCGAGGAGGAGTCTCATACAACTCAAAGAGGTAAACCCCCTTTTCACCTCGCCTATGGTTAATCTACTAAGCCACTTTCATCTCTGTTGCTTTCTAGGTATGCAATGCAACCAAGTTCGAGGCTCGAGCGCTTCACTTGGATGAGCAGTTAGTGCAGCCAAAGTTGGTGACTCCAGGAGGCTGGAGGGCGTATCCACAACCATCCGTCTTTCCCCTCTCATAGATACATTCTGCAGTGAGCTCAGATCGAAGATTGCAGCCTGTCCTCGCTTCTCCATCATCTAAAGTTTTACCTTTCATCCTTCACCTACATCATCAATCAGTGCGCAGATATGTATGCGTCCACACAGCCCATGCCTATGTGCATATGTGGACCTAGGCTTCCATATCACCTTGAATGTCCCCATTGACAGACGCGTAAAGTCAAAGTGTAAATCCGAATAGTATCATCTTTCCTTCGGGTCTCGTGCTGTATATGGGCACATTCGCAAGCATGGACAGCCATTATATTGACTGATGAGTCGATGATGCAATGGAGTCATGGAGTGCACACTGCCACTATATAGGCTCGCACTCCATCCACCCTCCTATCAAATTAGAGCATGCGGGTAAGACACCCATCGCAGCCGCAACGATAGACGCGCAAGTTTGAAGATATCAGTAGTGGGTGGCAAGGGTCGTGATCGTATTAAACAAGTCAAATTTGAATCAAATATAACTATAGTTACTGATTAGATCGGTTCATGTGTTATGTCTCAAGTTGCTGTATATCTGTTACTGAGGCTCTGAGATTAGGCACACAGCTCAGTGGATGGCAGGAAATAGCAAGGTACAGGTGCTATTGGCACTAATAATTTGAAATTGATATGTACATATATATTATATTTATAGATGTACATACATTTTTGCTGAAACTAAAAATAGAACATCAAAATGATATTAATGACGTCAACGCTCAAAAGGTCAGAACCCTATTTGCAGCTCATGCATACTCATGATTTCGCTGTGATTCTGCACTCGCATCATGGATGGAAGCAATATTTGTCCCAATTTAGTGCGTTACAGTCGGCCATTACCAGTAAGTAGAAGGAATCTACTTGCTTCCATCTTCCAGGCCTGCCAATTATTCACCCGCCTCTTAACGTAGCCTTTAATCCCAACGCTCAGTACCTACTGATGCCCGACTATTCGTGGTTATAATTATGCTATCCATGCATGAAATATCTTGAAATTGCGACGTCGACAGTGTGTTTTACAATTCTTAATTACAAATATGTAAACAACCATCTACCCAACTCTCGGTCCCCAAAGCTTTTGAATGAAGGATTCTCCATTAAAACATTGTCCACATTGGATCGAATGACGGATATTGCTGCATATCTATCGAGGAATGCCACTGCTGCCCGTAGAACCACCGAATACGCGCATTATTGACCCAAAATACTACATTTCGCAGAGAAGGGCAGAAAGTCCGCACTTCAGACGCGATCGCGCGTTGGGCGCGTGGATCTGGCTGAGGACTCCACGAAGTTACGTCAAACTGGATCCCCTCGAGGTGGTGCATATGTACAAGTGACTGATAGATGTAGTGGCGCTGGGTGACACAAAGTCGCGATTAGTTACGTGATATGCGCTTTGGAAGAAGATGCACCTACATGTATGGGAGGTAGAGGTATGAGACCAAGGTACATCAGGTTCGGGCATATCGACGCAACAACATCTAGCGCATCGGCCGCTATATCGTCGCCAAGATCAAGCATGCTAAGCGATCGTAATGTTTTGCGGACGTTGCAGAGACGCGAAAGGAAATCTAGGAGGTGCTCTAACACGCCTTCTTCTACCGTTATTTGTAGCTGTGTCAATGGGCAGGATAATATGTACTCGGAGACAGTCAATGTACCGTCGAACCGTTGGAGGAGAGGCAAAGATCCTGCAGCTGGCGCAACTACAACCCTGTGCGCGTCGTCGACGCGGTCAAACGTCTGCAGATATTGTAATTTATTCTGCCCCTCAAGAAACTCCACCAGCTGTGTGTCCCACGTGAAATGCAGTGCGGCTTCGTGAAGCTGGAACTTGATGTACCTGGGGTCCAAGACCCAAGCATTGCCGTACGATACGTCGAACAAGCCCAGAACAACAAGATTGTGCATCCTGCACAGTGCTCCTTGTACAAGCAGCCAGAAATGGCGCGTGATGGGTGCCGGCCGCCTAGATTCGTCATTGAACCAGAACGTGTGCACCAAGAGCGCTAATCGGCCGTTACGACTGAGAGTCTTGCACGCGATATGAGCACGGCCCGCGTCTCCAAAGTAAAGAGAATCGTATAGCTTGATCTCTGCTTCTCTTTGGAGGGCCCTGCAAGTCAAGCAAAGGCTAGCGAGATCTGTAGGCCTTCTCAGTCCGACAAACCGCACGATTCTGCTGCAAATCTCAACAGATAATTGTAAACCAGGCATGGTTGATTATGCACTGATAAATCGACATCTATGAGCATTCATACAGTTACATATCCTTTTTCAACGCACCTTAGACGAGCTTTCTTTGTTGTTCGTGGGTTGAGAATGTCAAGCGTATATTGAGTTCCCAAAAAGGAATTTTGTCCAGGCCAAGTTCAGGCTCAGCTGATTTCTTGCTCTTGCCCTCGTGCACTCACCTTGAGGCTCGTTTTTTACGCGCTTTATCTCTCTTTTTTCTCTTGATATACCACCATGGCCGCGTCAAGAACGGATCTTCTAGCTTGGCTCAATGATCTGCTCCAAATTAACTACACCAAAGTCGAGCAATGTGGCACTGGAGGCGCGTATTGTCAAGTGCTCGATTCGATATACGGTCCGTGTCGATCATCTCATCGCGGGTCACGATGGAGAGTGTCAATCCTATACTGTTTCTAGGCGATGTACCAATGAAGAGGGTTAAGATGAACGCGAAGCATGAATACGAATTCATCGCCAACTTCAAGGTCATGCAGAACATCTTCAAGGCGAAGAAGATTGACAAGGTGTGTCGTAGTCTGCTCAGGAATGGATGTCGTACTGAATCTATACTATACAGCCCATACCGGTTGACAAGCTTGTCAAGTGTAAAATGCAGTAAGTTGTGGACAGCACTCCAGTAAGACGGTCCTCTCAGTTTCATCATCAGGGACAATCTGGAGTTCCTGCAGTGGATAAAACGCTTCTGGGATGCAAACTACGGCGGACAAGGCTACGATCCCGTTGGACGCCGCGACGGTGCCATTGCCGACCCTCCTGCAACCGTCGCGCCTCTGGCGACCGGACGCAGCGCCAGCGGAAACCTCAGTGTTGGAGGCGCCAGGGCAGGTGGAAAGACCCCCATCGGTGGTCATCGTTCTGGTTCGGCCCAGTCAAACGAGACTGTTCTGCTTCTCCAAAACCAAGTCAAGGAGCTATCAACCCATCTGGAGGGGCTCGAGAAGGAGCGCGACTTCTATTTCGAAAAGGTAAGCCCATACGATGATTTGGATACACATATGCTGATCCCGACATCAAGCTCCGCGAAATTGAGATCCTGGTGCAGCAGCAGTTGGAGGTGCTCGAGGGGGAGTCGAAGGATGACCAGACATTGAGGAGTATCCAAGCTATCCTTTATTCTACCGAGGTTCGTCGTGCCTCTCTGCAAGATCCATCAACGCTAACATAGCTGCCCCAGGATGGATTTGAAGTGCCCGATGCGACTGGTGCTCTGATCGACGAAGAGGAAACCTTTTAGACTCGTGTTCGTACTCATATCCTCGGCATCATTCATATCTGTATCGATAATGATATACTGCACGTTCCCTCGTACACTACCACTTACGTCCACTCCTTTTAGTAGTTTCTTTTGCTCTGTGGACTCCTGCATTTCCATAGTCATCAATCAATTGTTTGCTGTGTAAGTTGCCGATCTTTCTGGAATTTATTCTCGTTACGACGTGGACGTGTGCGGCAAACGGAACCTCTGATTCAGTGGTAAGTAATAAGATTATGGGGTGAGAGTTCTAAAGTTCTGTATACTATACAATTACGTTCTACTAATCCCCACAGTCCATGTGTGCGAAAGATGACTACAATAAAAATACATCGTTGACGGGGATAGCTGGGAGGGATACAGGCAAGTGAGGGGAGAGGGCGGGTCTAGACCCGAGCAAATAGTTGTGAGTTTATACTGAATCTGGCAAGTAAGATAAAGATGGATCCTGCGACGACCGTGGACCCCGAGAAGATGATCATCCCACTGTAAGATCCATGTCCTCGGGCAAGAAGGGCACCCGCAGCAGGACCGCCGACCAGCGCTCTGAAAGGACCTCGTTAGCCCGACAGAGATGAAGGATCATACGAAGATATTCACTTACGGGAACGATATGATACTGTAAAGCATTCCAATACGGATGCCAATCTGGCGTATGTCCGAGATCTGAGCTACACAGGGTGTGATGACGGAGATGAATGCCCCAGAAAAGAAGCCGTAGACGGCGGCGAACATCATCAGTGACGCGAGTGACTTCGTGAATATCCAAAAGACGAGGCAGGAGAGGCCGGAGAAAAACGCAGAAGGGGTGAGGAGGTTGAAGCGTCCAAGGGAATCCGAAAGGTACGCGGGGGCAATACGTCCAAACACCCCACCCGCGTTCATTACAGCCAAAACGTAGAAGGTCTTTTTAGGCGATATTGAGAGGTGCTGCGCGTATTTGACAATATAGAAGAAAGGAATGAATAGGCCTATTGGTATGCCGTGTTAGTATCTGTCTTTCTCCCAGCGTTGTATACGTACCAAGGGCGACGAGAGAACTTCCAATGGCAAGAAGGATGTATCGGGTATCAGCAAACGTTTTGGCCCCAATATATACATCTGCACGCTTTGATGGCGAGAGGCTGCTCACAGCTATTGTTGCTATGATGCAGCAGACAGCACTGACAAGGCCTGAGATGCGGACACCCCATCCAAAATCGACAGATACAAAGAGATTCTGTAGCATGATGGGATATATAACGCCGCCTTAGGTAAAATTCCAATCAGAATATAAAACCAAATATTGCACGAATGTCACTGACCGATGCTAGACCCCGCTGCAGCTATTCCCAAGGCAGTCGCTCGGTATTTGATGAAGTAGGTCGAAACACTAGCCATAGAGGGGTAAAATCTGTAGATGGCCGATTGGACGTTGCCCGAAACTAAGATAGCTAGGAATCGTACAAAAGACCAACACCAAGGCCGAACAGGATGCCTTGGGCAAGGATATATTGATAGAATCGAGATGATAGGCTTGTCATCATTATTGAGAATACATAGATGATGGTTCCAGCAACCATTAGCCATGTTGGGCCAAACTTGTCGAATAACTGCCCAATGGGACCGCCCTATAAAAACGCTTCAAGGTCAAATCCAAAGTGAACCTTAGGACAGTGCAATGTGCGTACAGAGAAGAAGAAGATCCAGAGCTGCAACGAGCCTATCCAAGAGATCGTGGAGGAAGGGAGGTGATGAAGTTGCTTCTCGGAGTACCAAGCCTGGTATGTCCCAAACGAGTTCATGTGTCCGAATGTGCAAAAGAGTGCGAGGAAAGCTCCGAAAACAGTAAGATACGCTCGGAAGCCTCCTTCAGGGAATTCGTGGTGATTGGAGGTATCGTCCAGCGAGATATTGCCAGAGGACGGCGACATGGATACATTGGCGGCAGAAATGTCGAGGTCATTTTGTAAAGACGGACGCTTCAGTTTTTCTATATCCGACGGCAGGAAGGGTGCATCCGGAGATAGCAATGTGACGTGAGCTTTTTCGACGTCAGGCATCTAGGTAGAGCGCGAGTTAGGCTTGCGCTTGCCAGGCGCAGTCGTGGGTCCAAACGTAAAGGAAGAGAAGTGGGTTTACTCCACCTCATAGTGGGAAGAATAGTTTAAGTATTGACTTGCCATCCAAAGGTGACTCGCGTTTGGCAGGTAACAACTAACCAAGGAGACTGTAGCGGTGATGACAGCAGCACTATACCCGCCAGCCCCGGATCCACCACCAGATACTGGTGACACCAACCTATTTCCGGCTTAGCATTTATTTGGTGCACCTAGAGAACCTACTCAAAGTTCCGCCGGCATAGGCTGTCGAGGTCATACTCCAAAAAAGCTGGTCCAAATGTGGTAATAGTGCGCCCCGCCCCTGCCGGAACGTTTGCTTTGAACCCCGCTGAGGAAGGAAAACGCACTATCTTGCCAGGGTAACGGCACCGCTTTTGACCATTTGGGCAAGTAGAAATGGAATTCATGAATTTCTCCCATGAAACCTATACGCCCAATGTATACCCGCCGCACAAGCGTGCCCCGTTTGTATGAAATGCTATGGAGCGGTCCTGCAGATCATTGATATATACACAAGGAGTCGTACTCTGTGAATGATCTAGATCTGAATTTTTATATTGTGTTGATTTGAGTTGAACGCTGCACATACCTCTCAGAGGGACAGGAGACCAGAATATCGGCGTGCCTTACTTGTCAAGGTTTGTTCCAGTTTCAAGCTTCGTCTGGAATGATGAAATCAGTGTTTAGGTAGACAAGAGACAGGGATCACCTATCATGCTGTGTGAGAACTGATCATGTGGTGCACTTGTGTGGCACTAGTTTTGGAAGAGCGTTGTTTGCTCACCTGATGGAGATCGATGTGTGGGTACAGATCGACACCCTCTGAGCTTGTAGACCTCATTTTGCAGTCATTCTCCACCTTCCTGAAGAAGTCAAAGCGTGCCGCCTAAAGGCATGTTATGGTGCCATGAAATCTCTTGATATGCAATCCAGTTGGGCTGCGTTGTTATCGGGTCTCGCCGACTGACATATGATTCAACAATTGCAGCGGCAGCAACTAGACCAGCGCGTGAGGGTACAAAATGCACGCAATAGCAGGTTAGTCTGATATGGGAAAACGATGTGATATATTATAAGGCTGATGTCCTGGATCGGTGGCAACAGTAACCTAAGCCAGCCTTTGTTGTCCTTGCAGTTGAGACGAGGACGGAAGAGAGAATGGATCTCTTTCCGATCGAACATGAGGTATGTAAGGATTTATGGCAGGAGGTAGCGCGCACAAGGAAAGGGAAAATTCGGCATCGTCATCTAAGAAAGGCTAGCGAAGAAAGCGGTGGCCGCTAATGTATAGTTCCATAAGAACGACTGGAACACGGAACGGCCGCGCAAAAGAGGTGGGGCATTTCTGGAAAATTGTCCAGAGTTAGGTTGATCCTGGCAGTAGCGACATCCACTGAGATGGCACGATGTAACGACTATGCCTGAGGATGAAATAGTATATCCTTCTGGGCCAACTAAATTTAACCAAGTCTCTACGAAGCTGTAGAAAAAGTGTCACTTACGCATGGATAATCAGTTCCGCGCAAGTTTAGAACCATCTTCGTTGAAAACACTGTCACGCCATCTCATTCTTGTCCATCTGCCTTGTCCCCAGTGTTGTGTCGTCGACTCTTCAACTCCCGATACCTTGCAATAGCGTTCTCCCTCTCCTTTTCCATCATCTGTTTCTGGGCCATTGAAATTATCCCCTCCCGTTTTCCTCCAAAGTCACCTTGAGAAGAAGCGCCGCGAGGAAGACGTTTGAATTCAGGCGGTGCTTGAGCAATGTCGTTTAGTCTTCGTGGGGCGGAAGATGAGTGCTGAGCAAATTCTTTGGCTTTATGGGCGTATTTGTCTGCTTGTGGAATGGGAGATGATTTTGGGGCGATCTTCTCAGCCTTTTTGTCGTCCCCTTTTACAGCGTTGCCTTTCGTCCTTTTAGCAAGCTTCTGCTCCTTTTCCTCCTTGTACGTGTTTCGCACAGCAGCATTCGAGGTCTGGAACGCCGCTTTCACTAGCGGTCGCATATCGTCCTCTACTCTCCTGAAATAATTAGAGTGATGAGTTCAGGCCATACCAGACAATCTTGTTATGACACACCGATTGAAATGTTGGATCGATTCCCCTGGCTTTATGACTAGCTTCGTCGTGGCCTGGGCTTCCCTGCGTTTACTCTTGAAATCCTTCGTCTCCGACTCCCCATCAACTTTTCTACGTTTATCGCCCTGTTTGCGGGCATTGTCGTCTTCAAGCTTCCTCTTTTTCAGCTTATACTCTTCTCTGATTGTTGCTGCGTTCAGCACACGAGATAGGGCTTTTGGAATGGCTTCATTGCTCAACGAGTCTTTTTTGGGCGCCAAATCATTCCCGCTTAATTGATGTTAGTTTTGGACAGAAATTATTATGAGTACTCATACATCTGCTTCTTTTCATTCTGTCGCGTAGAAAATTTTGCTTTTTTATGAGGCATTATAGGTTTTGCACAGGCTTGTTTCTTGAGAAGAGATGAAGCACAAAGGAGGCTGAAAGAGATCGTTCAAATTTACAAGTGTTTACTAGATCTGATTTTGATGGCCGGCGCTGTTCATTCAAGGTTCTCCTTCCACCCAGTGTTTATGTTTCTCTTTTCGTGCCCTTCAAAAGGTCTTCTGAGTGGTCGAGCGAACCTAAAACTCTCTTATTTTGGATCTGCTAGAGGGGTGGGCAACTATGCTCAAGAGGTAGCGATTGCATATGCTCACCAGCCGGAAGTATACCTGAATAAGCCCTGAGATTACGTTTTAACGGCAACAGGTTCTGGTCGCATGGTCTCGCTGTTAACTTTTCTTAGAGCTACCTCACGCAGCCAACACCCTGATTTTCGCTGATTTGATCTTCTTTCATGAGCAGCGTCTGCCTCGGAAAAGATATACCATTGTAGGACCATTGTTCTCGGGCTCAGAGTATTCTCTGAAGCTCCCCACATGCCACATCAATGCGCCTTGGGTCAGTTGGAGAGACCGACCATGTGTGGGGGGGTTGCTGATTTCTAAAATTAGCCCTCTCATCCGCTAATTGCGATAGCCCTTTCATTGTCATATGGAAGAGAAGCTTCTTCGGCCTGATATTGCGACACGGGTTGCACAGGATAATGTGGAGATTGCTTCATTTCTCGCGCAATGATGCGGTGGTCCGACCGAACCGATTTAAAAGACAATGCTGGCCGACTTTTAAGTGCAAGTGTCTTCCAATGATTTTGAGCTACTTCAGTGCTCTTGTCGCCCTTCCCATTCTCGGCGTTTGGGGTGGCCAGATACCTGTTATTGATGGAGTTATTGGCGGCGTCCCAGCTGTGTATTCTGAGCCGCAGAACTTGAAAGTTGCGACAACATCTGCTACGACTCCTGGAAAACTCCGTGTGGTTGAGAACTCTGGCGTCTGCGGTATGTCGTCATGGCCTCTATATTTTGACGCGTAACGACAAACCCGTCTAGAAACGACACAAGGTGTCTACCAGGCTTCTGGATATGGCGACCTTACTGCTACCGAGAGTATCTGGTATGCTGCCTTTAGTGATTTGTAGGTGTATAGACTATTTACACGGTCAACACAGGTTCTGGTTCTTTGCCTCCCGCAAGAATCCTGACACCGCGCCTTTGGCCCTCTGGTTTAATGGAGGGGTGCGTGTATATTGTACACTATGTTCCGACGACACTCACCAAGACTACATATGCATAGCCCGGAAGCTCGAGTATGATTGGCTTATTCCAGGAGCACGGACCATGCCGTATCACCAATGATAGCTCCACCGTTACTTTGAACCCATATTCCTGGAATAACGAGGCGAACGTTCTCTATATCGATCAACCTGTAGGCGTGGGCTTTTCGCATGGCGATTTGAAAGTGGGGACATCCCAAGCGGCCGCTGCTGATGTCTGGACCTTCTTGCAAATATTTTTCAGCGACACACGGTTCGCCAAATTCCAACCCAATAAACTGGCTCTCTGGACTGAATCGTGAGGCATACTTTTATCGTATGGATGAGGGGAGCTGACGTTGTGTGTACTTCTTCAGATATGGCGGTCATTACGGACCTACTTTCGCAGCGTGAGTACTCAGAGCATATCGGAAGATCAGAGGTCAGCTGGTCATCATGATGTAGACACTTCCTCGCTCAAAATGCAGCAATTGATGCCGGTACTGTCAAGGGCGTTAAACTAAATCTCAAAGTGCTCGGTGTTGGAGATGGACTTACGGTATGCCCCTTCTCCGTCGTCAATTCAATGAGCTATTAAAGCAACTCGTTTCCAGGATCCTTTGGTGCAATATCCAGGATACATTATCTATGCTGGGTCAAACCCATATCACCCGCTTGTCTCAACCTCGGTCATTACTCGCGCGAACACATCTTGGACCTCAGCAAGTGGCTGCCGTGCACAGGTAATTATCCTTGATAGCCGGTGCTAAGAAGAGATCCCCATAATGATTTGTAGATCACAGACTGTTACAACGGGGGCTCAAATTCGGTCTGTTCGAAAGCACAGAGTTTCTGCAACAATAAGATCTTGTCACCTTTGGCCGGAAATTACGATGTGAGGATACGGTGAATTGGACTCCCGCATTTTCTGTTCTGATGGTTGCTTCAAGGTCTATTACGTTCCCACTCCCAATCCCGACCCATACCCGCCAGATTTCTCAGACTACCTCGCATCAGTGAGTAATAAGATTGGGGCGGAAGTGACATGGGAGCAATCAAACAATCAAGTATACAATAATTTTGCTGCCACAGGTATGGCTTTCGAGCCATTGTTAGTTGAAAATTGACATTATGACCACGATAGGTGACTGGATGAGAAACTCGAGGCCGGATTTGGAGACAGTAATCAATGCCGGAGTGAGTAAAGGTTTCTCAAATAGATAAGTAGGAATGACCCCTCACGAAGTTCATCCCTTCGTACGTATTTAGGTCAGGACCATCGTCTTTGACGGGGACGCTGTAAGTCTGTTTTCAGCAGGTGGCGTGCTTGTGAATTAAGCACTGCTTAGGATTACATCCTCAATTTCAATGGTGTTGAAGCGATGGTATGTTTGCATGCCCTTGAATCTACATATTTCTGAACCAGGACTGCGACAGGTCGACAAATTGAACACAACCTTCACCTCCCTGTACCAGAAGCAGCAGTTTGCTAACTACACTGTCGCTGGTCAGACAGCTGGACAGTTCAAGAATGCGGGAACCTTCTCCTATGTCCGGATCTATGGAGCTGGCCATGAAGTCCCTGCCTACAAGGTTGTACCATCAACAACTAGCGAGCTACTGGGTATTGACTGCTCATCTACTCTAGTTTGGCAATTTGGCCGTCGGACAAGCAGCATCCCAGATGTTTAACCAAATCATGTCGGACCAGAGCCTTAATTCAACTTGACATGTAAGGGCAAGTGCTTTTATCTGAATTCATATGACCAGGGAATTATATGTTATTAAGACGTGGTAAACTGATAAATGATATCGTTTTGATTTTGGTACTTTTAAAAGGCCATGCATCCACTCCAAATTCAGGATTCCTTATGGAATGTTCCCTGGGCGGTATTCCCTATCCAGTGTTTCCAGGCTAGGCAACGACTCTCCAGGGTTGCGTCTGAGTCGCATTTGACGTCCCAAAAGGATCCAGAGAATGGGAGATCTTCAGGGCGGAACACATCGGAAAGGACCTCAGTAGATCGTCTAGTGTGTCGCGCGCTTAGGGGGGATACTATTTACGTAGACCTCAACCTTAACGATGTCTGGGGCTGGTCTACCCCCTCATATTTCCCCCTCCCCACATCCAGGTGTATATAACGGAACCAAATATTTAGGCCATGTAGAACTGTTTTAGAAACGAAGCGTAATATGAGCGCAATGTTGTTTGGACCCCCTGCAATGCAGACCAGGACGGAATCAAATTGTCGTGTAAGCAGGCGATATACCCTCTGGCCATGGTAATGTTTCGAAGGGGATGTAAGGGCATTGGAAGGCGGATGGAAGGAGAAGGGAGGCTCAAGGAAGCGAGCTAGATGTTCGTAGTTCGCGATGAGATGGCTTAAATTTGGAAGGAGGCCGTTTGAGGAGTGTGTTTTTACATAAGTGTCCAATGGCGACAGTCTCGGCGAGGGTCGTAATGAGGAGTGTCGAGAAAGGAATTACTGGAAATCAGGGATGGTAATATTGGCTAATCCGGATGAGATGCGCATGAGACTACGGATCAACAGCAATGAGAGGATGACTTTATAAGCATTTATAATCGTACTCTCATAAGGGAGGAATGACGAAAACAATGTTGGATGCGATAGCGATATAAATGGATGCGGTTCTACGAGGATGCGATTAAGGACGCGACGATGTGGTGGCATCCAAGACGGCAACGGTTGTATTGGGTTCTTGAGATTTAGATGTTGGTTAGCTCAAGTTGCCTTCACATCAGTTGGACTTCAAAGTTTTTCGCCCTCCGCTCCTGAACTTGATGGAAAAGCCCCTCTCATCTACTACTTACATCCATCAGCTTCTGTAACTATTTCACCAAGCACCTTCAAGATATTGCGTATAGATTCTTGGGTGCCAATATTTACTTTTGTACCTGGGGCATTTAGTAATGATAATATACTCGGTCACTCGGCGTATAGTAGGGGAAGCGAAACACAATGCACTGTTCTTGGCACCCATCTGTTCTTATAGTCCGTTATTTCGAGACCATTCCAAAGAGAATTCTCAGAGTATGTGAAACGCCATATCATGAATGTCCCAGAATAAGATTGATGTTTGTATGAAATTAGGATTAAACTAATGTTTGAGACAGGTTTGAGACGACCATAATGCAAAACCCGATGCAGATAAACGAGTACCTTAAGCGAAGAAGCAGATGGCTGAACATTAATGTCGGAGAACAGGTTACGGTGCTCATGTGATCATTTGGAAATCAGAATCCTGACTTACATAGAACTCGGTCCACTCAACTTCAGTGATGGGGTGGGTCACGGTGTGTATGATTTCTAAGATCTAATCACTTACAAGATGAGGAATAGTTATTCGTTCCATGTCTGGGGAACTTATCTTCTCCGGTATTTTTTAAGTGTGGCAACCAGTTTAATATATTACCAGTGACTTGGAGCTACACGAATGCGAACTGTACGGCGTACATACCTCCATTCAGGCAAGTGCGAGACATACGTACCAGGCGACATCCTCAAGGCAGATGAAGCCAAAAATGTACGTGCTGTCATATAGCGAAAGGGTGTGTCACGATCAATATCATGGATGTGGGTTGATGATATGGCTGGCATTCCGGTGGTCGAACTTTCTCGTGATCAGCCAATGACCAACTGCTCAGACCCTCAATGGATCTATGATGTGGCAGATCCAGAGTCTAGAAGATCAAACCCTCCACAGTGACGTGGTAAATCTGAAGGACAATAAATTGGAAGGACAATCTTCCAACAGTTTCAACAGTAGAGGGAACATACCGATGCCACTCACATGTGGCACACGATCATTTAGAATACAACCCCGATCTGTCAAGAGCACCCTAGTCTGTATATTGTGATACAAGACTGAATCACGAAAGAGAAAAGTACATTCATTTCAAGAGTTCTTCGACAACCCTATCCTCCGTGAGCTTTGCCACATTGCCGCCACGATAGTTGAGCCTCCGTAGTACGTCGACCTGACAGTGGTTGAATAAGGTTGACAGGAAAAACGTCGTACTACGCACAACTTTTTGTTTATCGAATCCCAGTGCCGTAAACTGCTCAACATGTGCATGCTCCAAGCCCGCAAGCGCGATCTCATCCTGGGCATTTGCCTTGGATCCTTTGATTCCCGGACCCTCTGCGTACATTTGTGTCCAGTAGGCGGCAGTTTCATCGAAACTGGCCTTACTCGTGGTAAAGTGTTTCGCTACCTCCGCATCTTGAGGATCGTTCGGCTCAGGTGAACAGAGAAGGCTTTGAAGCGAAATCAAAGTTGATTTCAGTGTGAGGACCGGCGACCAGGCATCTTTCAGAATATCGAGACAGATGGCACCTGACGCAGATGAAACATTTGGATGGTAGAGTTTCGTGATGAACTTCATCTTGATAGGTTGAAAAGGATACGCTTCTGGAACAACGATGTCCTTGATCAAAGCAATTAGAATCGGAATGCCACTTCAATTTGTATCATTTGTGCCACTCACGACTTTGAATTTTCCGCCTTCATAAGGCGTGCCTTCTGGACCAGGAAACGAGCCTATGAGATGAAACGGGGACGAATCAACAAGTTCGATGGCAATGTTCGATATCTTGTCGTTTTTGCAGTCTATAGATCCCAAATCTTCAGTTCGTACAAAATTATGTATAGATAAATCTAAAAACCATTAATCTCCTTAGTTATACGTCTAAGGCGAGCGTCCGACATTGCAAAAGGCGAAAAGTGAGTTCGAGTGTAGAAGGTATAGATGAGAAGTCAAGCGAGATGTGCTTACATAACGCAGCTCAGGAACAAATCTTGCGGCGACACCGGGCCGGCTTCACAGCGATCTGGTTGATCAGGCTCAAGTCATTGGCCACGATGATCTCATATCTCTGCCATCTGTATGAGCTGAACGCTGAGGAGCCTAGCAATCAATATATTGAAATTCTGACTCGGTTTGTAGGTTTTTACAGCATGGCAACATCTGTTGACGAAGCCACTACTTGCCAGTTAAGTTGTTGCCACACCTAAATCATTCAGTCACAGTGGCCTTGTGAACTGAGTTTTACATTTCACTAATAAAATTAAACCAAGGCATTAATTTGCGGACCAAGACGAGTCCACAAGTAACAAATCTCAAATGACGTCAAGGCGGCGCTTCTTGAAATGTGCCGGAAGCAATGAGATTACCTATACCAAGGCACCATTGAATTAATTTGAAAAATCAGAAAATATATCGAATGCAGGTAGTGTAGGAAAAATTGGAACGACATGTTCAATATCCGAAGAAAGCCCGCAGACGCTCCGCCCCACTCTAAGGTATTTTGGCTATGAACAGAAGGCAAGACACCTCGCCAAAACGGCAGAGGCGGGTCCTGGGCTTTTGATCATAGCTGAGTGGTGACGGAGCGACATTGGTCACTTCCTCTGGGTCACAGATAGGTTTAATTAAAGGAAGAGGGAATGAAAAGGGAAATGGCGTGGATGTGAAGAGGGAGGAAAGTTGGTGAGACGCACTAATTTGAAATGGTTAGCTTTTATAGACTTTGAGGCCCCGCGTGGTCTCGGTTTGTTATCAATGATGCTCATAAATTCGAAGCTTTTACCGAGGAGAGACGCAGGCGAGATCTAGTATCCACGGAACTTCCCAGCCTACCGTTGTGACATCAACGCCACATCGTAGATAACAATAGGGAGAAACCACGGGGAACTCAGGGCATCCTCGTGTTATCATCGTTCGGACCTTAACAAAGTAGGCCAAAGGCTTTCTCTTAACGGTAACTAGAAAGACGATGTTGACAGCCGTCGCTGACATCGGATGTTTTCTCTCGATTACGCCCTCATTTCTCCATCAGTGCAACGTACCACACCTAGCAGCTAGTGAGAATGGAGAAAATTGTCCCCGTTCACTGCAGTGCTCATACGAATGACGCACTGATGGAGTCGGTTCGGCATTCCTTCTGTATCTGAACCTCCTGTGTAAGGTGTCCAAGGATATATTTTGATGTATAAAGGTCCAGAAGGAGGTATAGTAGTACAAGACTCGTAGTAATGAGAGAGAATATGGGATGTGAAGCTCGAGTCTGTATGGCGTGTGACATACAATGACGTTGAGAGAGATCCAAACAGCTCTCACGAAGCTAAGGACTCAAACGAAAACGGCTAACTGGTATCCAGGATGAGCCCCAAAAGATATAAATCCGGTGCGGGTGTGGAACCGTTTTCCGAATCACGAGGCTGGAAGTAAGTCTGAATTACGGCGTAACATAACGGATCTCCAGGAGGGAAAAAGGTTAACCATATCTTGTAGAATATCGACATGGAAAGCGAATATCGTAAGATAAAATGGAGTCGAGCGCACCACGCTGCGTCCACGATACAATGTTCGCCGCGTGCCTGGACGTTAATTCTTAAGTTCCAGCACCTGCACCATCACTTCCCGAATTCAAAAGACGTAGATCGATGTACATCCGGATATATTCAACCGGACCTTTGGAAAAGACTTCGCCGAACGGCTTCATTCCACGATTCGCATACCAGTCGGCAGTTGAAGTCCTAGCATCACACCATGCGATGGTGGCATTGAAGTGGGATTTCACATGTTCTAAGGAGAACTGCAGTAGTTTCGTTCCGATTCCGCGGCCTTGGAAAGCAGGGTTGCAAGCAAACTTGCGAAACCTTACTTGGCGGTGCGTGTCACGGGCATTGATAGAGGCGGTATTGATCGGTAACGGCTCGAGAAAGAAGGAGATTATGGCCACCAGTTCATCAGAAAGGAAACCGCCCAAGTGGAGGCCGTGGTCGTCTTCTGGCAAGCAGACGTACGAAACAGGCATGTCTGGCCATAAGACCGATTGACGAAGCCTCAAGGTCTGTTCTACTTGAATTGGCTTGCAGACCACTGTGGAACCTGTAGGTAAAAATGGGTCATCAATCAGCGTAAAAGTTCATAGTCTAACCGTACTTGTCAAGGAATCAATTTGCTGTGCTCCATTACTCATTGTCGAAGTAATTGCAACGCGTGGCAGAGCCGACGTCTCGGCGATTATTTGTGGCCCAATGGAACGAAAAATCTAAGGGGGTGGACATTGGCAAATGAAAGGTCAAGATGATAGCGCCAGCCCAAAAAAAAAAAAAGAAAGAAACAAGTCGCATGCGAAAAGACAGCATGTCTTCGCTTCCAGATCGGACGTTCGGTGCGGAAATTTACGTTTGGAATTCGCCGTTAACAGCTCCAAACGCCTTTCGCATCGTAAGGATATGGTGTTTAAATAAAACCCCAAGCGCAGCTCGCAAGTGTTGAAGAACCTTGCCATACAACCATCGATTGATCGATAAGAGGTTACCTCAGCGGCATAAGTCTAGCCCGGACCCAAAAATCAAGGGGCGACGGAGAATTCGCGAGGGAAGTATGTTCTTCGGAAGTTCGTAGACTCACAATATGCTAGGTGCGTATATTTGGAGCAAGCACGATTACACGAGGAGAACCTAAGGCGAGGTGCGCGTCCGGGCAGTTGGTTCAAAAAATACCTGGCCCATTTAAGAAACTGTCAAAGGTAGGACCACTTTAAGAATCAGCCTTACCTGCGCTAGCGTCTGATGTCTCCTTGGCGCTGAACGGGGACTTTGAGATGGACTTTGTCACTGTTCAACGAAGGAAGGGTTGAGTTATCAGGAGATAAGGTTTGGATCTTATCTTTTCATCACCACGAACTCCGAATCTTTACATGGCTTAAGTGTACATAAACCACGCAAAGCAGAACTCGCTGAAGTATCGTTTCAGAAATTGTTGGTCTTAGGTTTCCCTTACGTCTCGTGACAGCCTCGTGTACTAAATTGCTTACCGAGTCTGATCCACAGAGTCAACGAGTTTGGTGAAATCCGATTTAACATGCGTCAGCCTCAAGGCTGCGTTCTGTGGCTGTCAATCTTCAAGGTTTCTTCCTAAGTCTGTTAACGCCCCTCCGTGTGCCCAAGTCACAACTGCTGTGTTTTCTGAGCATCTTTTTGACAGTGGCAATGGCGGACTCTTTCTCTTTCCAACCCACAGGTAATTCATAGAACAAGCCAAGTTTGTTGGATATGTACAAGGATAACGAACTAGCCTTGTGAACTCGAATTTATGTCTGGCAACAAGCGCTCACCTTTGTAATACGGAAATAAGCGCTCTTTCAAACCTCGTGTGTTTACCCACATGGGACCCACAAAGGGTCAAGGTGTGTAGAGAGCCTCCAGTCCGCTGTATGTGGCGGAATTATCAGATCTGCTTCCATTTTAGCGCGCGACAGCAATTGAATGATATACCTCTGATATGCACTATCGAGGTTCTCAAGGTGCCCATAATGCTTGTCCTTGTCACAACCCACCTTCTATTTCTTCGCAGCACACAGGCTGCACCTGTCGAGGGGCCTGCTCAACTTGACTCCACAACGAAGCCATGGGACGTTGCTTCAGAGTACCGGACTCTTTTTGAAATCCTCTACAGCTGCCTCACAACTCTAACCTACTGTACATGGACCGCATGGCATCCCAATATTCCTCGTCAGACGGATGGCAAGATTACCAAAATTCTTCAGCGCGTTAAGATGATGTTCAGCGTTTTAATGGCACCGGAGATGATGGCGCTCTGGGCGACGCTACAGTTCATAGGTGCACGGAAATTGGCGAAGACTCCAGAGTTCAAGGGTGAGTCACGATCGAACTCTCGGTGATTATGCTGACAGATGAAACGCTATCTGAAGCTATGGGATGGGGTGTCAGTCATGGATTCTTCGCACAGATGGGCGGATTTATGCTTTATAGCGCCGATGGAGAACCTCTGAACATCATATGGCCCAAAGACATGGTCCATATGCTGAATAGCGTGCATATCGAGCGCCCGCGCCTGTCAAAGGAGGAAATAGACGACCGGAGTAAAGGCGACTGGATTGCCAAGGGGCTTGCACTTATTCAAACCACATACTTCCTAGTGCAATGCGTCACACGAGCCGCCCAGCGACTGCCGATCACCGAACTCGAACTCATCACATTCGCGTATACGATTCTGAATGTCTACGTTTATGCCATGTGGTGGAAGAAGCCGCAAAACGTTGAATGCGCCTTCCCCGTCTATGAAAAGAGACTTTCCGCTGCGCGGCGGGTGCTTTATGAGCGATCCGCAGAGGCCGAGGAGAAATCTCGGTCAGAAGAGTCGAATCAAGCAGCAGCCTATTATGCCAACGTCAACAGCAATACTCCTTTCTATTGGCGCTGGCTTAGGAGGGTCGCCGGGTTCTTACTGAGGCTGTTCGTCAAGCCCTTTTTCTTTGCTTTTCAAGCTTGGGCAACCCCCGAGGAAGATAAGGGCATTAAAGCCACTACGATGCCTCCATTTTACTCGTACGGGTTAGAACGAACCTCATCCATTCGGGATCTATCCTTCTCAGCTCTCATTGCGTTTATATTCGGTGGCATTCACTGCCTTTCCTGGTTCTTTCCGCTCAACTTTCCTACCCGCATAGAGCAGATAATCTGGCGAGTGTGTTGCGTGGCTACTACAGCTGTACCGGTCCTGTTACTGCCATGCGTTGTGGTTGCGAATTTTTACGAGAAGTCGTTTCCAAAGTTTGTTGTTTTCATATGTTATGCTGTTCTTGGCTTCCCCATGATTATCTTATATACTCTATCGCGGCTGGCACTCCTCATCATGCCTTTCGTCGCTCTTCGAGATCTCCCTTCTGGTGTTTACATAGATACATTCGCGAATTATTTCCCACATCTATAATGATCGTGTACTGGTACTGCCACAGTAGTATTTCAACTTAACATCAGAATAGGATAATTTACCTTACTGTATATTTATCTCTCCTGTCCGTGTTCGCTCATTATGTACTCACATTGAAATCTGCACTGACCAAAATTCACGTGGTCTGTCGCGTCGCGTTCAGACTTGCCCTAAACGGTCACGTCGCGCGTTGATTTAGTGATGGCCAAGTCACAATGTGAGTGACAGCCCTTCTATTCTTCCCCAATATGTCCTACGCCTCCTCCTCGTCTTCTTCCCCCCGCTATACGCTCAAGCGTCGAAGAAGTATAGCAAACTCGAGTGATACTGAAGTTCCAGCGACACCGCCACCAAAAAAGCGGTCGCGACGAGAGCGAAGCGGATTGGGTAGGCATTGGTGGCATGAACCGGTTTAAGCGCCATTTTGAACCAAATTTTAGCTCAAACACCGGATTGTGATCTCAATGAGCTTCTTCGAAGGAGGGTATTTGACCCCAAGGATGAAATGGCTATCGATGACCTCAAGAACTTGAAGAGGCTCAAACGTATGTTGGTTATATAGTACTGAAATTATTGTATCTCATATGATCCGCAGGTGACCAGGATATTTTGTGTGTCGCACAGGACCTCCTTGACAATATCAAGTCGAAAGTACGAAATGAAATTCGAGAAGAGGGCACAAAGACGTTGGAGGTCGAATTATACCTGAGCTGGCTAGAGGAGTTCGAATTTGTGCTCGAGGGAATTGAGGTCAGCCATTCTCACAGTGTCCTTCGTCGTTAACTAACCATTTACAGGCTGTTCTAAACGCCAAAATTCCTGGAACGCGTAGACGAGTGACAGGTGTCGGACGGCTCTCCTTCTCACTCCTCTTCCACCTTATGGAGGCCTTCATCGACGAAGTCAATGCGCATCAGGATGGCTGGTCTTTCCGCTATCCCGCTGGTCCCGTCGAACCTGACCCACTCATCATGACGCTCGCAGAGGAGTGCAACGACGCGACCTCAGACACCCGCTCAGACACAGCCATACGGTCAGCAGAGCGGTTCTTTGAGCGCTATGATAAGATTATGCTAGCCGCACTGAAGAGATATAAGAGCGAGTGTAATAAGAAACTCATGGCACCCGCGATTGATAGGAAGGAGGAGAGTCTCTCGAGAGGTTGTTGCTTGCTAAGCGAGCAGACTGGGTATGGGGGCACTGATGATATGGGCTTCAACCTCCTTGTCGAGACACGAGAGGCCATGATGGAGTGGAAGTCGGAGGGACAGTCGTCTTCGTCGCCTTGATGGATTTCAAAACCTCCCAATTATTTCGATATGTATCAATTATCAACATTAAATGTATATTATACCAAGTAACTAGCAGTATAAAGCCCGCAATCAACTTGTTCCCATTTTGAATACATCCACCTAAACCCAGGTCCCTAGCTGCAACTGTAGCCCTTCACTTCACTGTATTTACGTATGTTAGGAAGTCGTTGACCAGCGGTTTGGGAAAACCCAAATCAGGCACCTCAGTGATTTCTTGTAGTTGCGGAAGCTTCTCGTTCACTAATTAGCACACTTGTAAGTTGTGTTATTGCTACTTACGAGATACAAATTAGTTCGTGTTTTGATTGTTTGCAAATTGCAATGGCAACTACTTAATACATGGCAGGTTTGTGCGCGTCATGTTATCGTTATCCAAATCAAGGTGTGGCGGGCACTCCGCCTCATTCTATCTGAGCTCGCACCTCTTCCACTGGATATCAAACAAGATTTATTTCTTCCCTCACCTTATCTACCCTTGTAATAAAACGTGACATGACCGGCACTCTCGGCAACTCCGGATTTTAATTTTGTCGAGGACCTAAGAATGTACTTATGTAATTCGAGTCATGTTTCCTTTCTCTCAATTTAAACACCCACTTCCTACAATCTGAAATGAGTCGTGTCGCCAATTACCCTGATTCATGAATATGTACTGTGTTCTTTGGCCCTCTCGTACACGGTTGTTCGCAGTTGAAATTAGCCCTGAGGAGGTGGCTGCAAGTATCACTGGCAACCAACACACTGGTCCTGCAAATAATATTGTCCATCTGCCGCCACAACAGGATCATCTATTCATTCGATGGGCACTTTATAATGATTCAGCCTGGCGACTGTTACCCGAG
>JABCKO010015906.1:4335-34759 GCA_018855915.1 Tephrocybe sp. NHM501043
GCTTGATCAGACCGTATCATAGTGGACTCGACATTGCAGACCAGTGGTTTGCCCATGCCTCCATCATAGTTAAGTGGCGCCTGGAATGTCCGTAACTTGCGCAATCCCATAAACGCATTCTAGCAACCAACTAGATATTTATAAATACTTCGATATAACAAAAAAATATTCTCGACAGACAGATTTCCTCTTCGAAGGAAGCAAAATTACAAATCTATGCAACATTATAAGTCGTTCGGAGATAGTGATAATACCTCGTCCAAGGCTCATTGACAATGGGGTCGGGCTCCTGTGGAGCTTGACCGGGGGTTGAGGATGTACTTGTAGAAGTTCCAGGAAGGCCACCACCGGCTTCTGCCCCCATGGGTTCCTGGTGATGGTCAACAGGTGCCCGCTCAGCTCGCGGTGTAACGTCACGGCCACGGTGCAGAGGAATATGGCTGGATGTACCACCTACCCCTTGTTCATCTCCTTCCAGGTGTCCAGCATTTGGTGAAGACCCAAGTGGGTCCAGAGAAGGGTCGGAAAGTCCCCTTGGTGGACTGTGTGAGAAGGACCGATATGATGTCGATGTGGATCGACGACGTGGATTGCGGTCCACAGGATCGCCTGGCACGTCGGGTAACGACTCGGGTGGATCTGGGTTAGCTACGGTCGGTAAGTCTGCATTACTTTCAGCAGGTAGTTGCTGTTCTCGAGATCGATGACGACGGCGTCTCCGAGCCCGGTCGACGGACATGGGAGGAGCAGCAGCAGCAGCAGCAGACTGTTGTGGGTCATTGTCACTCAGCATCTCTGCCAGATTTGGCCAAGGTTGGTTGTACCCTTGAATAGGTTGCACTGGATGCGGGGGTCTCTGATATGGTGCCCATCTTTGGTTTTGCATAGAGGGTGGGACGAGGATATCCAGATTGGATATTGCACTAGGTGTCACTGTTGGAAAGGTGTTCGGTGTAAGCGCTCCGATATCAGTCCGCGTCGGATACACGTTTCCCTGCCATCCCGGAGGAACGAACATCCATCCGCCTTTGTTGTCTGTTGGCGGGGGTACATCGAAGTCTGATCTGGGTCCCATGAATTGCGGTGTTATTGTCGGGGTAACGGGAGGTAAGCCACTAAGGTGTTCAAAAGTAGACATTGAGGCGCTTCTGCGCCGTCGGGTGTGACGACGAGCAGGTTCGGTACGGCTCAGTGAGTCACGGTCACGGGACGGGGATTCTGATAGGGTACTACGCGATCTTGAACGAGGACGAAATTTCCCACTTTCATCGATGGAGTTACTTGGAGAAGGCTCTATTTCTGGGCTCTTGGACCGCGGTTGGCGGAGTGGTGGCACGAATATCGGAGGTCGTATCGGTTGGGGAAGATGGGGAGGTTGTGTCGTGAGGTAGCTGTTGTCATGCATGTTATAGAGCTCGCTAGGTGATCGAATAGTCTCCTGATCCGGGAACCGAACACGACCATCGAGAGGGTTTCGTGACGAGAATATCGACGTCCTACCGAGAATCCTTCTTGTGACTTGTTTGTCGTGGGCAGGTCTATCGAAGATATCAATTCGACTCAGGCCTTCGGGTACAGGGCCAAAACGTTCTGCGATGGAGAGTGGTAGCAGCTGGCCATCGACTAGGGTCGCGTCTATGATGTAGATGGCGAAGACTGGCGAGTCAGGGAATAGATCAATGTATTCATGACAGAGGATTCCCAGAGTAGAGCGGGGCTGAAAGTATTTCTGATTCCACTTTTCGAGTAAACGGGCAACTACGTCCTGAGGCCTCGATGTGCTCGCGCCGGAGTCGCCCACGCTGAATGGGCCTGTGGTCAGCCCATTCCAAGCATTGTACGCTTCCTATATGACAAACATGAGATAATAGGAACGAACGAATTGTACCGAAGATGAATACGTACGGAAATGAATTTCTCCCATTTTTCCTGTGTAAAACTGCGGTCTAGAAGGTAGTCTGGCATCTGTTTGCTGGAACGGACATGGAAGCGGAAGTCTATGGCTTTGGCAGGTCGAAACCATTTGTGTGTTGGATAATTTCCCATCGCATGAGGTCCTCCAGCAGTCATGTTGGAATAGTATTGGGGATTAGAGTAACCTGGGCCGTATGCATGCGACCGCTGCCGTTTCGCTTTCGTCATGAGCTCAAGATCTCTTTTGAACTGTTTATCCATCGAATCACCATATCGGCGCAATGTGTTAAGAATCAGGGCGAAATAAAGCACTCCGAGGCCAAGAATAGCAGAGATAACGATGCGAACTGCCAGTTCAGCGCGTGCAGAAAGGTTGAGCTGACTTTCTAGTCCTCCGGCACCCGTACGCCACACAAAAGCCATAATGCATGCAATATACAGAATTATTGACCTGATCAAGATTGGTCGGTACGTTCGCAGGGAACCCATTGGAAAATTCGCTTACCAAGCTAACCACGTTGCAGGCAAAGCAAGTAAAACCCAAACATTCCACCAGATTACGGTACTGGTTTTTTGCGCCATCTAAGTACATCTTTCAGTAGGAGGAGGGGTTCGAAATTCAAGCTGTATGTACCTTGGCCCATTCCAAAGCCTTATATGTTTTGCGCATGCTGGCAAAGCGGATTATGTACATGCAACCGTAGAGGAGACTCATAAGAGCACAAATGAGTGATATCAATGCGCAGTTTCGTGCAATAGGGTCGGTGCTCGCAGCTTCGATTTGTAGGATGGTGAGAATGGCCCTGAAAGTGTGCTTGTGTCAATATAACAAGATTATAGGTAAAGTAAGTCACAACTTACGAAAGCAACAGCACAGACACGATGTTGAGTGTTTTCCATTCCCTCAGTAGCGAGTCAATGAAACCTTCCCAGGTGGCCTTTAGGTTTGCGCTGGCCGGGCTCGACCATTGTAGTTCCTGTATCGTTAAAGAGCCCATTACCTGAAGCGCCATGTTCTCTATCTCAGGCATTGTCATCTCTGCTTCCTCGAAGATACGCGCCACGCGGGAGAAATAGAAAGATGGCAGGTATAGAAGGAAAAGTAGGTAAATTTGGCGAGGGAGAGAATCAAAAAAGAATCCGAACATGGAGTTGAGGAAGTCGATCAAGAGAGCCAATATTACAGTGCGGCGATGGGCATATGGATAGACGACATAGTCTGGCACCTCAGAGGGTGGATACTCTTTATAATCATCATAAGCCATCGGAAGGGAGGTTTTGGCCTCTTTGGTTTTCTTGTGTCCACGAAATGGGTCCACTGACAAGTACAAGACAGGCGGGGCGGGGTCTCCCAACGAACCAGGGGCTGAAGGACCATGGTACTGAGAAGGGGGAATCGGGGGAATCGGGGGCGCAGGGATAATATGAGGTGTATAGCCGGCCGGGTAGCTGTGAGGAGGTTGTACTGTCGCCTGAGTGGGATGTGGAGGCTGAGGGCCATAGGAGGAAATGTAGGGTGTGAAAGATGGAATGACCGATGGGGGACGTTGATGCGGAGAAAATGTCGAAGTCGATGGTATGTACGTGTACTGTTGTAGCTTTTCACGCTTCTTTGGGTCATCCTGTCCCTCTGTAGTATGAGCTGGATAAGTATGAGCTGAGCCGCTCCAGTCAGAACCCAGCGATCGTTGTCCGCCGTCAGGAACTTGACTGAGATGAACACTGCCATTGTTGTTCATCCTGGGTTCCCTGGTTTGCGCGGGATAATAGTAGGCCATCGTGGCTCAACTGGAGAGAGCAAAGAGAAGTCCATGACACCTTTGGGGCCGACTTTGGATAGACGCCCCTGAACGACAGTTGATAGGTTTGAATTTTGCGTGATGGCATCACAACTGTGTCCTTTCAGCACTTTCAAATGCTAGGTGGCTTTAGGTAGCTTGCTTTAGCTGGTCATAACTCAACTCCCTCTTTCCGGTTCGAATGAACATCATCTTAAATTACGCTTGAGTTATGACCGCTGACTATCGATATTCAATGTTGTTTCTATATTCCTTCCTTGACGAGATTCCATGTATTTTATTTGCTGCTAATCAGTCACCCTACCATGTCTCTGAGATCCAGCGCTCGTGTCTCCTCAGGAGTTCCGCGATGATGTCCTCCTCAATTTCCTTGATCTGATGTGTGGAGGGGTTAGGGCTAGGGAGGACAGGAATCCTCAACCACGTCTCGGTAAATGTATCAGCGGGCGCAGGATCCTTAGAATCCTGAGCAGAGGCGTTGACACCGGGCGGAAGAGGAGGAAGGGCTTTGCGGGAGACGAACACGACTTCGTGCTTGCGCCGGTGAAGTTCGTTTCCAATGACCACTTGGTGGCCATATCTTTCGAGCGCGGTACGTGCTTTGGGTATCAGCAACTGCTGGTCCGTTTCTAGCTATATGCCATTGTGAGGAAAATCAAGTAACAGAAAGCGTAAGTAATCTTACCTTAAACGACACGATGAAGCCTTTCCCCTTCGTCCACTCAGTTACCATCGGCTTCAGGATCTTTGGAACTTGGTCCATTTCAATGTGCAGACTACCCTTTCCTGACTGGATCTTATGCTCCGACTACGACCAAAGATGGATTAGTCCGTGGACGAAGTAATCAAATACTCATCGAAACGCACCATCTTCTGTCTCGGAAGGAAAAAGTCGCTGACAGCAGCAGCAAGATAGTACATTGATTTCTTTCCCAATACCGAAAGCTCTTGAGATACGGCTCGAAGAAGCCAGAGGTAATCGTTCACAGTAACGAAGTTCATGGTGTGCAGCGTTCCGGCAGCTTGCACCGATTTGTACGCCGTAAGGACCTGTAACAAGTCTTCGCGCATGTTATGCGTTACACAGATCCCTGGTGGGGAGTTAGAGCCATCCTCAGAGTGCTCAATTTCCAGGAAGTCAAGGAAAGGGTTAGTCGAGTGTGAGTAGTGCCGTGAGAAGGGTTGCAGGCTAAATTGCCTATGCATGAAGATGACGGCATATCCTGCCCGCAGAAAATATTCGGCGGAGGTAGCACCGCGAGTACCTGTGAGTCGATATATCAGAGGTAAATTATACGGCGGACTGTAGCGCGTACCTGCACTAAAGTTATCGAGGAAGCGAACTCTGCGTGACGGAATTAACGTCAACCAGTTTTCAATGCCTTTGGCGTTGAAGGGCGCTCACACATTGAGCTCTAATGGCACAGTGGTACCTCCACTCTAGTAGAAAATACCATGACTGTCCATCAGTCTCCCGAGACAATACCAATTTTTGTATCACATACCGTCACCAGCACTACTTTTCTTCCCTCCTTCGCCTGTCGGGCGACAAACTCTTTGACTCCATTGATGTCGTGCTCGAGTGTGGGCGGGGGTGGCTGGGTTGCGAAGTACTCCTCGGCAGAGAACGACGTAGGCTCTGTTGGTATCGCCATTGATGATGATTATAAGCCTAGTTCCCTAGTCGAAGGATAGGCAATTTCAATCCACGTGGTATTCCGCCTTCTTCAAAAGAAAGTGGACCCAGGTAGTTGAAATGATTCGGGAGGACGATCAATACTAGAAAGCTTCCTCCTCTGTGTGATGATCTCAGCGATCAACATCTTATCAAAGCTACATCTCTTCATGAGTGCATCATTTAAAAGTTAAAAAGATGGGTATCGCTCGTTATGCTGCCTGGTGATATACTGTAAAATATAATCAAAACACCGCTACAAGTCCCATATCGTCCAAATTCAAGTGCATCTGCAACGGAGCGTTCATATTTACTGCCTTGTTCCGCCAATTCGTGCCCAGAACATCTCTTCCTTCAGGCGTACGATCTCCTTCCAAGTTCGCTCCTCCCATGTGGCCTCACCGACATGAGTGCCTGTCGCATCGTCGTCGTACAGCGACTTGCTGCTATCAGCAGATTCGGTGGATTGGGCCTCCTCTTGAACCTCATTCTGATCTGTGGTTTGTGTCTCTGTAACCTTTGCCAAAACCTTCTCGTCTTTGACCTTGTCCAATTGGGCTTCGGGAGCCTCCTTGGCGGTTTCCTCAGCATGTTCCCCCGTCTCCAGCTTCACCTCGACCTTCTCTGCCATCTCTTCCTTCTCCTTCTCCTTCGCCTTCTCCTCCTCCTTCTCCTCCTTCTCATTCTCCTGCACCTTCTCTTGTTCCTTCTCTTCTACCAAGTTCTTCTCCTCTTCCCTCTCTTCTACCGAGTCGTTCTCCTTCTCTTCTGTCTCCCCTACTACATTCTTCTCCTTCTCTGCCTTTCCCTCAACCTCCATGGTCTCCTTGACAGCTTCAGATGCTTCAGAGGAACCTGCCTTAATGTCAGCATCCCCCACAACGCCAGCCTCTTTGACAGGATCCTCCTTATCAGCCACTACTACAACAGGCTCCGACTGTGCATCGACAAATTCTTCTTCCTCAATGGAAGGTGAAAGTACAGCTGAGGCATTTGCCTCGGTTTCCTTCTCCTCTGCAGCAGGAGCACCTTGTTCAGACTTGGGCTCCGCCTTCGCTGGCTGGTCAGCTTCTTCGGCTTTAGTCTCCAAAATGGGCTCAGCAGGCGATGTAGAAGGGCTACCACTATCCAAAAGTAGGCGCGATCCTCGTGCAGCTGCTCTCCTGGGCAATGGCGGGGGAACTGCACCCCCAGGCGTAGAAGAAGCGGCAGCGAGGCCTCCACTCGCAACAGGTGGTGTATGTGGGCGTGACTCAGGAAGGGGAACACTTGAAGGAGTGATTGGCCTGCGGGGTGGCCGTGGTGGGAGTTTCGGATCTTTAGAAGGAGTAGCAGCTGTTGCCTCGGCGGTTGTAGATGGCTCTTTGGGAGGGCTGGTGTGCCGTACTTCGCTGCGCCTGGGTAGTGGTGGAGGGACCGCGTGTTTCTCAGGGGTAGGAGGGGCAGCTGAGGCATCAGCTGAGGAGGGGGGAAGTGGTGGAGGGAGTCGCCTACGCTCGGGGTGTTTCGGCTCAACGGGTGGTGGGGTGGATGCGTTAGCCCTTTTTGATTTGTCTTTATCGCCTTCGCCCCAACTGGTAGCACGCTCGCCAAGGGCAGTTGCCATTCCCCATATGCCCCTCCGACGGGGAGGTATTGGGGGCTTCTCTGTGGCAGGCGATGCTGCTGTAGTCGGCAATGCAGGGACTTCCTCTTCCCATATTTTCTCGATGATACCTGAGCGTACAAAGGCCCAAAGGCTGCACGTCATGCGGAGACGGGAGAGGCACCAGTTGTTCGTGCATAGGGGGTAGATGGTGGAAGATTGGGGGTTAGGACTGGACGTGTAAGCAGTATGGTTGTCAGTATGTGTCTGTAGCGGTGGCGCGGAGGAGGAACCAGATATCGACGTTCTTGGTAGTGAGGGTAGCGAAATAGACGAGGTGGCAGATGCTGGCGTCGCAAGTCTGAATATATATACCTGGGATGAAGAGGGTTGTTGGAAAGAAGTTTGGCGGGAAGGGGGGATAGGTTGAGCAGAGGTAATTGTTGAGATTGACGGCTTCTTGAATAAGGAAGCGGACCATGACGATGAACCTGAATTTGAATGGCCAAGGATAGGAGGCACCGGATGCAAAGGGTTGGTAGGTGCGCCTGAGGTTGAAAATATTGACGATCCACAGAGAGCACACGAAATGCTGCTGCTAGGGCCAGAGAGACTGGGCTCTTGGAGGAGAGTCGTCGATGACATGGGCTCTATAATGAGCTGCCCGTTGTGGATAGCAGCCAACACGGAGCGACGTGACAACCAGTTCAGCGATGGAGCTAGGTCAAGCCGGATAGTTGGCTCCCTATCAGTGGGGTAAGTGCAAAGCTACTTTCGCAGCCGTCAATAAAAACTCACGAATCCTCGGTCAGAAGCCTTGCTAGGAATGGTAGGGGAAGTAAGGTTGTCATCGCTGGAGGTTGAGGAGACGATGGATGAACAGAGCGCAGGTGGGCCACGAAAAGGAGGAATTCTTGGTAGGGCGCATGTGAACTTAGCAGGCGTATCGAGCGAACCAGGTTTCCGCCTGAGCCCCTTCCCAGTCCTTTGCCTATAGTCATGCCCATGGCTGCGACGGACTCCTCGGCTTTCTTCTCGGCCTCCTCTTTCTCGGCCTGAAGGCCTTGCATCTGCTGCTGCATTACACCAACAGCCTCCTCCGCGCTTTTCAAGGCACGTTCTGCAACATCAACCTTTTGCTCGCTGAGATGCTGAGCGAACCGCGCCTCCGCTACCATGGTGTTTGCTTGTCCAAATAGAGTGGCACTAAGGTCGTCAAGATCTTTCTCTATATCTCGGCGTGCACTTTCGGCTTGTCCACGCTGAGCTGCCTCCTCTGTGGCTTTCTCCATCAAACGAGTGAGCTCGGCCGTAACGTGAGATTTCTCGACTAGCAGACCCGTATTGAGTGCTGAAAGATGCTGAGTACGTTCCAATTCTAGCTGCGATATTTTGAGAGACGAGGAACGGTTCGTCGCGGAAGCCATATGCAGGTCATCCTCGAGGTCGGAGACTCTGTCGTATGATTTGACGAGTTTATTATTCAATTCATTGACCTGAGAGAAAAGATCCTGAACTTGTGAGCGCAAAGATGCAATTACCATCTGTTGTGCATCGGGGTCTGAGTGTGTCCGTGGTCGTTTCTGTTGTGTCGCGTCGCCGTTCGCGGTGGTGCTCGAGCCATTGGTCTTTGGGCCTTCAACGGTCTTCTCTACCTCTGTCTCTGCCGCAGGCTCCCCGTTTGGTTTTGAGGTTTCCTGGGCTTCAGGAGGAGCTTCAGCCATATGTGTGGTCTGTTTAGGGTTGTGGTCGATAGGATGGATTTGAGACGTCGTCGATGATGTGGACGAAACCTTACGTAAGCATCATCATCGAAATCCCTACAGCAGAAAATGAACTTTCATATTGAAATTGTGCCCTTCTTGCTGGAAATATCTTCAATATGTAATTAGTTTATATAGCGGCGGAGGACTTCCTTGGGTGAGTGGAATTTCTGTGGGGCTACTTAGAATTTCTTAGATGATCGTTCGGTATTCAAACCAAGATAATTCGATGATTGCCGAGGCAAACTTGGTCTTATCGGGCATTTCCAGATCCGACTTCATCAACACTTTGTAACTTGTACATTTTTCATGGTGCTATGTTATGCTCTTGCAAATTACCACCAAACGCCCAAATTACCAAACGCCCAAAGCTACTGGATTGAGCATATCCATGTCACCTGCCAACTATTTTAATTCGAAGAGAGAATGGGGTAAGCCACAGGCCCTGCATAATCACATCACAGTGTAGACCTACGGCTTTCCTGTGTAACTGTTTCTCGTTATTATCACTTGCAGGCAGAACCCAGCTGTCATGCCATCAGGATTTCAGGTCCGACTCCTTCCCTATGACGTGTACCTTGGGCTGCAGCCAGTCAGATTAAATCGATATCGTCTAAGTCGGCAGTCAGAGCAGTCATGCAATATTCGACCGTGGGCCTGCCTGTTCACACAATATGCCATATCATGCCAGTTGATTCCACTAGGCGAACGAGGATGCACTTTGCTTAAACGTGTTGAGATCTGCTGATGCTCGGTCTGCGGAGGCTTTTTTCGAAATGTCACAAATGTTAAGGTCGGCTATACCGCTTTACATCTGCCGATCTCAAGTTATGATCTTACCACGACATTAAGCGCCTTTGGGCCGTGGGCATGGGTGTGCTTATCCTAATTGTGGTGAGGGGTATGGCCAGCCTCGTGGCGCTCCCGACGACGAAGCTACCGTTCTCAATGCACGGCGCAAGTCTTTGTTTTTGCTAGCTCGCCATACACGTCATCATCGACGTCGTCATCTCCGACTCTAACAACCATAAGTATAATGGCCATGGCGCTGACAACGCTAGACCGCCAAGGTACGGCGACCGACTTTGTTCTCCAAATACAAAGTCGTCGAATGCCCTGCAATCCTCTAGAAGCCGAGATTTATCCCAAAGATGAGTTCAGCCACAATTCCATGGCCGGCCGAAAGACTTCTATGTGAATTTTGAATCGCTCAAGGAAAGCTCTGATATCGATATGATCAGATGTTCAACTCGGAGTGAAGACCCATCAGCCCGATATCGGTTGTGATATGCCAAAACGCTCCTGGACAAGGTCATTATTTCATGTTGAACGAGGCCGAGTGGCATAACTTCCCAATGGTGAGATCTTACTTACCAGAAGGGGCAGGGGAGAGAGATTTGATCAAGATTTGATCGTCTTCTTCCAGATTCGGCTGGACATTTCATTGTCACAGAGTACAGGGAGCTCACGGAAGACACGAGGTGATAACAACAAGTGGTAAAAGTCCAACGACCTTGAATAGGAAGAACTTCTGGCAAACTTCATAAAGCGACATGGTAAAGGCAATCCTTTCTCAATCCATCCCACCTTCTACCATCTGTCCATCGTTCCATGAACGAAATGCCCGCTTTCCGCAACTTGAAGACTCGCCGATCCTCCGGAAGGATATGGAACATGGCTCCCATCGCATACGATGGTTCGTCCCTTTTTACTTCGCTTACCATTGTTTTTCGAAGGATTAATAATGCTGCAGAGAATGGTTGGCAGATCCCAAACAATACAGAGCCAGCTGTGCCTTCACACACCTACATGGCCTCTCCACATTCCAGCGCGACTTCTCCCTCCGTCGCCTCTGTCGACTCTGACTTTGAAGCCCCTGCCCGCAAAAACAAGGGCAAGTCCAAGGTCATTCACTCTTCGGACCCCGACTACATTCCCCGCCCCAAGAACGCCTTCATCTTCTTCCGGTCCTACTTCTATCAGACTCTCGGTGGCAGCGATCAGAACCAGATCAGCGTAGCGGCTGGGAAAGCTTGGAAGGCGCTATCGCAAACAGAAAAGGCACCGTTCCAGCTCATGGCGGATAGGGAGAAGAGGGAGCATCAGGACAAGTTTCCCAACTACACCTATGCTCCAGGTTTGAAGTCAGAGAACTCGAAGCGGAAAAAATCTGCTGCAAAGAAGAAGAAGACTCAGTTATCTACGAAGACGTCTCTTATCCCTCAGCCAGCGCAAGTTAACCCTCGTCGACTATCAAGGATGAAGGTCGAGCCTCCTTCTCCTAAGACCCTTACCAGTCTTATTCCGATCCTCTCTCTTCCTTCTCCAAATGTCACGGAGCACACAGGGACCACACCTAACTTCACCAATGATGACACTCTGCGATCTCACCCTGGACTTACAGCCAATTGGTCATTTCCAACGGCGTTCGTCCCTACCTCCGAGATTCCTCCCCTGGAGCTGTCCCCCGCAAAGTCCGAACAGGTATGTACTCCCTTTAGCTGTTCTTAACGTCTGCTGATATCATTTACCTTTTAGGAAGACGGCAAGGACACAGGATCACTCGCTTCTTCCCTCCGCCCACCCAACTTCGACATCAGCAATGAACCATTCTGCCACGAAGCTGCACCCGTCACCATTTCGACTTTCTTTAATCCTCCTCCCCTCCCCGATCTTAACTACGACTACACCGGATATGGGATGCAGCGTCTCATCGATCCTACTCAACCCTTCTACATCGATCCGTCATCTTCGCAGTTCAACGCATGGTACAATGACGACCATACTCTCTCCGGCCCCTTGGAATTCTCATACGCTGGATACACCATTCCTTCCAATGCTGCTGGTGTATATACGGCAATGGATGTCTTTGAAATGCAAGAGGAAAATGCTCAGATGGGGGACTATCAGAGTGACATCTTCGAACTTCCTACTCCTGTGCCTACCAACTTCACCGCACACACATCCATCCTCGCCCCTGCCGGCCACTGCGAGATGGACGAGTACGTAGACTACGGGGGTTGCGATGCCTAAAATTCTCTCCGGTTCTGTAAGCCTTCCGAGCTACAATTACTCCACTCATCCTCGACATACATCCATTCCAGCATCACGTTCCAACTCATTATAGCTGCGGCGTGCTTACGACTCTTATGACCATCGCACTTTCCACACACATAAATACCCTTTCACCTATCTCATTACCTCCATCCATCCATCATGCACCATGTTCCACATGCTCCAGCCCAAAAATCATATTTTACGATCGTCATTATTTATCTGCATCCATTCTTCAAACTCTTGTAACCTTAATCGTCTCGATTTGTGAGGTAAGTTGGGTGGCACTGTGTGCAAATTCAGATATCACTAGCGGCTAGCGGTGGCTATGTCCTGTCCAGAGATGTTGTCACGAAATGATCATGATCGTTTCAACTGACGACTGTCAGGCACAGTCGTATGTGGGATTGGCTCCCTCTATCGTCTCCATTTTCTCCACCTTGAAGTTGAAATGCGGCTCAACGACCCACGGATTCACTAAATCTCGAAAAGTGTACTTCGAATGACTAGTTCCGTCGAGTCAACAACCTCAACAACCTTTTCCCCAACTGAGGGAGAACTGGGGCTCGTTGCACAGATTTACGTAAAAGCTGGTTGTTCGCGTCCTGGATTCATTGAGAAGGACACTGTGGTGGATATCGTCACCTCTTCGGTCAACCTTCCGCCGAATGTCTTCAGCACAATATGGGGCCTTGTTGATGAGAAGAAGTCGGAGTATCTGTCAGAGACGGGAGTCGCTATTGCTCTTCGACTCATTGGCTGGGCACAAAGCGGTGAGGAGGTGAATGATGGACTGCTAAACAGGAGTAAGTCCTTTCTAACGACAGGCGACTTGAGCTTATACTTGGTATATCGCAGGCGGCCCGTTAGCTCAGATCACCTTGGGACCCACTGAAGCTGATGCCGACTGGCCAACGTTCACTGAGAACGAAAGGGACGCGTCTCAGAAACTTTTCGAGGAATGCGGCCCAGTATACGGCCTTCTGGAAGGTGAGCACTTGCAACCGCGGCTACAGACAGCCTTCTGATCAAGACTTCTAGGTGATAAGGCCCGGGATGCGTTCTTCATGTTCAATTTGACGCCAAGCGATATCTGGAAGATCTGGTACGCTCAATTATATCCCTAAAAATGCTTTTGACGAGCTTTTGAATCAGGGAACTTGCAGACACTCGGAAGAGAGGCGCTCTTGACAGATACGACTTTGCATTGGCGATGTATCTCATCCAAGGCGTTCAATCAGGGCGCTTTACCTCAGTGCCACCAACAACACCTCCCCAAGTATATGAGCAGATCCGTGTTGTATCAGTGTCACCGCAAATTCCTTCCCCAGTCTCACCTCAACCATCGGACAACATTGCCAGACCTAGAAAGCCCACGCGTCCACCTCCTCCACCCAAATCTACTCCCAAAGCATCGCCACTAGCTCAGTCGTCAATATCTCCTACAAGTGCTCAGAAATCCTTACGGTCGCCACCTCTCTCACCCTTAGTCCTGCCAGAAACACCAACATTGACTCGGTCCCCAATAACAGCTAAAAATCCCCAGAAGCCTACACGACCACCCCCTTCACCCTTGATCACCTCCCCAACTCCCCCACAAGCTCAGCCGCCAACATCGCCCCAGAAACCAAGGCGGCCGCCCCCTTCACCCATGATCATTCCTGAAGCTCAGAAATTCACTCATTCGCCGACTACAGCTACAAGCGCTGAGATTTGGGACATTAGCTCAACGGCAAAGGCAACTGCAGAGCGAGAATTCGATGCAATGGACTCGTTGAATGTAGGATACCTTGAAGGAGACGTACTTACAAATTTTATGCTCAGATTCCAGCTGGCGCCTGAAGATCTAGCGCAGATTTGGTACCTCTTCTCTTCTCATCCCAACTGATCACAACTGACACTTTCGAAGGGATCTTGCAGATCTGAACAAAGACCAGCGCCTCACGCGCGAGGAGTTTGTGGTTGCCATTCACTTGATAGAGCAGAGACTCCAAGGTGCCGAGCTTCCCTACATTTTACCCCCTTCTATGATACCACCGTCGTTGCGAACACGATATCCAAATACCCCCTTGCGACGATCGGCCACTTCGCCATACCAGTTGAAGAAGTCACCCATAGTCGAGACTCGGTCCCGCAATGCCACTGTCAATGGCTACCCTGCATTACCCCCAAAACCCACATCTCCACCGTCAACCTATCGGCATTCTGTTACAACAGCTGACAGTACGTATGTTCTTGCAAATCGTTTGTGCCACTGTTTAATCTTGATTTGAAGATAGAGCAATACCTCCAAAATGGACCCCTCCGAACTGGAACGGCCGTCATTCCGTCGCCATCCCGGCCGGTACGTATTCTGACAGATCGCCAAGGCTTGTAATCAACCACACAGCAGTGACGGATATACACCACGAACAAGCGGAATTCGTACCTGACCCACAAGTGGTGGCACTGGAACGTTATCAAGCACTCGAGCAAGACAATCTCCGTCTCTCGGCGAAAGTGCAAGAGCTCTCGGTTCAAATCTCCTCTCAGCCAGATCCTCTTGATGAATCAGAACATGTCCCTCTGGAACAGTACCAGGCTCTGGAGAAGGATAACTTCAGCCTCTCGTCCCGAATCAAAGAGCTCTCGTCTCAAATCGCTGCTCAAAGTGGCATCCACGATCAGAATGTCGTCCTTACCCGCGAAAACAACACATTACTTGCGAAGATCCTTGAGATGGAACAGATCACTTCGGATGTGCTGCAGTCGAACGAGGCAGTAACGCTAGTGCACCGGCTGGAGATGGACAACGCGGACTTGAAACGCCGCATCGCTGAGTTAGAACCACTGCTGCCGCAACTGGAAGACAGATCCCGGAGGGTAGAGATCGGTCTCCAAGAGAACAGAGACCTCAGTACACGACTTCGCGTTACGCGGGAAGTCGCTGATTTAGAATCTCATCGCGCGGAGATGGAGATGGAGGACATGCGAAAGAACATACGAGCGTTGGAGCAGGACAACGAGAACCTCCGAAATCGTGCACATGAACTCCAGCAAACCATTAGCAAGGCCCCGTCAACATCTTCGACTAACCCCCAGGAAATGGAGATCCTGATGCACGATGTCACTCGCGAGAACGAGAACCTCAAGGAGCGTATACGCCAGATGGAACAGTCGACGGCGAATCTTCTACTTTCCACCCGCGGACAAGCCGAGCATGAGAGACTGCGGCGCGCGAACCAACTTCTTACCACACAGGTCCGGGATCTTGAACAACTTATGGCGCAGCTCCAACAATCGAGCGAAGAACAGGAGCTGCAGCGAGTGTTGAAGGACGTAACGACGGAGAACGAACAGCTGAAGGGGAGCCTCAGGGAACTACGGTTGGAGGTCACGCAGTTTCAGCAGACCGCGCGCCAGGTTGAACCACTGAGGAGCGAGGTCGAGCAACTGAAGGCGGAAATTCGTCGTCTTCATGCCGTGAATGCACAAGCGCAGCTGCAGGATGAGTCTTCTGTTCCACCACCTGCATACGAAGACGATCCTTTTCACTAAAGCGTTCTTGGTCTCCTCAGTTACCATGTTAATCGATGGTAAACAAATGTCTTCTTTTAAGCCATCGTGTTGCTCACTTTCCAGCCAGAACCTCACAGGAGACACGGACACCAATCTTCCTTTTCGGACATATTCATTCGTACAAGCAGTTGCAACATTTTGTACTGGTCACTATTATCCCAACATTGTAGTATTATCCTCCACACGTACGTCCTGTATATGCCATTTCCCAACCATTGAGTGTTGTTATGTAACTAGATAATATATGTGCTGGTATGAATCATTGCAGACCTTCTTCAGGCTACCGCAAACCACTTGTGTATCATTCGTACCTTGACTGACGTAGGATCAACAGGCACCGCCTCTTCTGTGGTATATATTTCCGTGCTCTCAAAAAACTCTTGACTCTCCACCTCTGAACGAAATGCCCCCGACGATGTATACTTACTTCGGAACGTTAATACTCGGCGACCGGCGTGTGGGGAGAACAGCCTTCATATGGCAGGGTGGTCCTCATCGTCTTGTGATATGATTGTACGTGAGCTGATCAAAAATATATAGGCCGTCGCAAACGTATTCGTAGGTGAGTGCGAACATCGTTGCTCAAAAAGTTGACGATGTCAGCTGACAGCCACTGCAGAAGTAATTCTTATTCAAACCTAACAAATAGCATTCAGCGAAGCTAACTGTTCACCAAGAATCTCGATGAGTATGCTCTGTTCGAGGACACACATCGGAAGGAGCTGATCATCGATGGGCGCCCTTCATATGTTGAGATCTTTGACTTGCCAGGAAGTGAGTGCCATGGCAGGTTGAGTGAACATTAATTGATTGTTGAAACTTTGACAGTCGACACTACCGCGCGCGATGGGGAGTCATGGCGGCAGGATCATATCGGCCTCCTGAAGACGTTGGGATTCCATGGCAGGACCCATGCGGTAATCCTAATGTACTCGGTTACATCAAGGCCCTCCTTCGAATCAATTCCTGCACTCCATCGCCTTTTCCTCGAGATGGATGGCACAGACCGGCCCCACATTTACATGTTGGTCGGCAATAAGTGTGATAGGGATGACAGCAGAGAGGTGTCAAGCGAAGAGGGAGAAATCCTTGCTCGTGAACGAGGATGGATATTTTACGAAACGTCGGCGAAGGCGAACATCAATGTGAAGGAAATCATGGAGGAGCTGGCACGAAAAACCTTGCCAATTGCGGAGACGAACCAAATTACAGCCACCAAGAAGAAAACACTCTTCTCGAGGTTTCTACGGCGTATATCTGGTCGCTGACATACTGTTTATGTACTGCTGAACAGCGAAAATAGTAGATTCAACGACCTGCGTGGCATTACTTGGGGTTGAAACGGCGACAGCCACGGATACGAACGACGTGGCGTTCGAAGACAGGTGGCCTAAGAGAAGGCAAGTAAAATGTACATATAAGGGGCGTGTGTAATTGTAACTGAGGGAGCGAATTTGATCAAGTATCTGATATCCATTTATAATGTAGTTGCGCGTCAAGAATATGGTACAATATGACAGGTGGTGCGGGCAGTGGTGACAAGAAGTCCAGTGAAACTGTGGTGGTACAAGTGAAGCGATTGGAGATGCAGGAGAATTAAGGAGGGATTGGCTTGAGTGTGTATTGGTGACTCTTATAGGTATGATGAGGATCGGATAAGGCCTAGCTTCGTTGACGGATGGTCATGCAGCCTGGAATGCTCTTGATCTTGTCGAGCGCCACTGGTTTGTGGGGGTCAGGTATGACGGATTGGGCGCACCATGCGGTATATGAGATCTTCAGGCTGGAATTCAGCAAAACCGAGAATGTTGTATAGAGAATACCTTACCTGGATACGGAAGTTGCTTGATGATCCATTTTTGGGGCAACGTATGGTATACCTCCATCTTGGAAAAAAGCATATTGTGAGATACATCAGGCAGCGAGAGTTGAACAGAACGCACTGTTCGTCGACAAGGGTATTGAGTCCTGCACTGCAAGCGTGTTGAAGCAGGGCGTTACGTGTAGTCCTGAGCAAGAACTGCATGTCCACTGCGTCGCTGCAGACGTAGGTCTCCTTCAACTCCAGAGGCCCAATCTTCTCGTACGTGTCTAACGTGATAGTAGGGTGCGTCTGTGGATCTCCTGATGAGGATTCAATATGATTAGCCTTGGTCCTGGTTGGGCTATGTCGGATTTTCAAGAAGACATTGGCAACGCCGGCAACGTTCAAAGAGATAGTCTTTGACGGCGACTTGAAGGGAGAGGAAGGGGGTGAGGACTTTGTGGTCGACGAGCCAGACGAGGAGCGAGCGCGAGCCAAAATCTGCATTGGCGAGGATGAGAGGTGCGAAGGGCTTGGAGGTAAGTGAGGGTATGAATGGATCAAGACGTGCATCATTTATAGGAATAGGAGAACCTTAAGTAGTTCGGGAACGTGTTCTTGGCGGAGTTTGTTCGCCTTTATTGAGAATTACATCAATCCAGCGTTTCTCGGAGCCATGGGCTTGCCGGGCTCAACGCTGAAGACCTCTTTGAGCCAAAGGATCCACACCCCGCCTCTTGAACTGAAACGTTTTGATGTCTACGCAAGAAACGTCATTGTACACTTGCAGAGCATGCGCATGTGCTTGGAAGAGAGGAGCTGAAGTTGACTCGATATCATCCCCATCTGGCGAAAGGCCCTCTCCACTCCTAAATACAATCAAACCTGGTTGGAGTCAGATATATCCAGGCCACGCAGCCCCAGGCGGCCAGAAACGGAGACTAACTCTTCGTGGGCAAATGACGATGAGGCTCACACGACAGGTTCACTTGGAGACAAAAGGAAGGGCGCTCAGCTGGATTTAACTTCGCGTAATTGTGAAAAATATCTCCTAGTGGAATGTAATGGTGATCTCGAGGTCTCGTTATGGTGAAACAACAACAATTTTTGGGGAAGGACACGAGACCTCATCACGACATCAGTACCTGGATGAACATGGCTGATCGACGCTGTTGGATAGATGGAGCTGAGGAACGAGTCTATTCCAGGCAGAGCATTGTCCCAAGGTGGAAAGAGATCACTGTTGGAGGGCAAGAGGACTACATCATAATCCTCTGAAGCTTTTCGCAACAAGGTTTGGGACCTTTAGATAGTCCAAGAGGGATGATGAGGGAGTTTCAGATGGGGGGTGGGTAGGAGGTGCTTCCATCATTGGGACATGATCACTTTTCGACTGATGAAGGCCAATGAGCGCCCACGGAGAACAGATAAGCCGTGGGGGAATGCCCAAGCACCAAGTCTGAAAATAGAAGTTCGCGTGTCAGATGCAACATACTCCACGTTTCCACAGTGGATGGCACGTTCCAAGTTTACAATACCGTTAAATGCGACGGACGCACTTGCTTTCAGTAACTCTGAAGTGGGGAATTGAGGTATGATTAACTTGACTTGAGCTAACTGCTTGATTTCGATAAAGTTGGCCGAAAGCTCTGAACAATCAATTTAAGATTCAAGGAGTTGGCCATATAAAACTCGTCTTAGATACATCGAGCGAGTCTGACAGACGTTCCTATCTCTGTCCATCTGTTGTTCTGCCCTTTGCAATCGGTCGCTTCTCAAGATTAAGTGTCCGTGCATTCCCATGAGATGGCGTCAAATTAGCGGAAGGGCATCCCAGCGGAAGCTTTTGGTGTGCGTTTGGAATGGGCCCATCTATCGCAGGTAGCAAGCAATATGTCCACGGATCATATAGAAGTGAGTTCCCGAATGCTGATCAGAAACCTGCTCCGGCCTTGTCCTTCGAACGCTCCATAGCTAGGAAAACAGGTCAGACGAAAGTAGTAATGACCTGCCCGAGGAGCAATACTTACGGTTATAGTGCAACAGCTTCTCGATAAGGTCAACGTGGGTCAAAACCATGCGTCTGCAGCAGTAGCGTTTTAACTGGAGCTCGTCAAGAGCATCACTAAATACTAGTTAGCACGGCCTAATATGAGATATGCGGTGCGAGATTTGGACACACCCTTCGCTAATGTCTTTAGCCAAAAGCTCAAGATACCCGTTCCACTTGTCCCCAATCACTTTGCCGCATGAGAAGCAGCGAACAGGAATGATCTATGGTGGTTGGCAGAGGACATATCAGAAACATTGCCCGAGATTTTAGAACCAAAAAAGGGCCTTTATATCGAAATGTACGACCGTGTTGAGAATTGGACTCTGTGAAGACTCACCATGATGAAGGATGCCCTGCTCAGTGGACACTGAAGTTCAAGTCCAAGTTTTGTGAAAACCTCATTACATCAGCTGTTAGTGTACACAAAGTCAAACACGCCCATCCCTTGAGAGGGCACATGCTTGAATTTGCACGCGTCGGTCAGTAAAGTTTGGCATCTTTCTTGTTCCAGTGTCTTTCTGGCAGTATATAAAGAAACCTAGCGAGCCTAAAGTATCTCACATCCCAAGCCCTTTTTGTTTATAATAAGACATTAACAGTTGATCTTGATATTATGATAGTGGCACACGCGTACTCCTGTGGGCATTCCGGGTATTACGGTCGCCGACGCGATGGAGTTGGTTTTTCTCAACGGTCCTTATCTTTCTGACCAGGTTTCTGCGGATCGGGCCTGACCTCCTCAACTTCCAACCAGCTCTAGCGTTATAGCCGAGTCACGAGAAATATACGGTCCTGCCGCTTATCTGTGATGATATTTTTATAACCATCGCTGATACTTACTCGCCCTAAGAGTTTGTAACAAGTGATCCAAGAATACCCACACCAAACTTCACGATGACCTCCAATCCATCCCTGAAACTCACCGATTTCAAGTACATGATCTATGATGTGTATGGCACCTTGGCTGATTGGGAAAGCGGGCTTTACGATGCGTTACAGCCATTGCTCTCCACATTCCCTTCAGTATCTCAATGGTCTCGCGCCGAGGCAATCAATGCCTTCTTATTGGTGGAATCGGAGATCCAAGCGCAGCATCCGTCGATGTTGTATTCCGATCTCCTCGCCAAAGCCCACGAGGTGCTCGAAGCACGCTTGGTAGCTGCGGAGAATGGAGGAGATGGTGAAGGGAAGGAACGCACCACTCTTGAAGGCACACCGACACCTCTCGTCCCAGGAGAGTCTTCGGCGCAGGGGTCATCATCTGCTACCAGTAATGCGCACACCATCTTCGGGAATTCGATTCAGAAGTGGGCACCGTTCCTAGACAGTGCGCAAGCACTTCAGGAACTTTCTAAGCACTTCCATCTTATCGTCCTCTCCAATGTTGATCACGCTTCCTTCGCGCACACTCATGCCTACCTGTCTGAAGGCACCTTCCCTTCAGCCTCGAAAGATTATCAGACAGCTCCATCGTTGTATAGTCGACCATCTCCCAACACACATCCACGCGACTTGTGGCTCCCGCGTCTAACACCCGGCTCTAAATCTCCTTTCTCTCTCATCCTCACGGCACAAGATACGGGTGCCTACAAACCTGCACACACAGGCTTCTTAGCTGCACTGGAGGCGATCCGCTCCGAGCCTTATCTGCTCACGACGCCAGGGTCGTTGAATGACGTCACGACCGCTCAGCCAACTCTCGAAGAAATCAAAGCGAAGACTTTGAGTGCTGCACAGAGTTTGACGCACGACCACAAACCGGCAAAGGAGCTTGGTATCACTAGCATTTGGATTGACCGACAGGGGGCAGCTTTACGTCCTACGCTTGATGATGGCAAAGAGTTTGGGTGGAGGTGGCGCTTCCAGACAATGGGTCAACTCGCACATGCAGTGACTGAAGAAGCGGAGAGAAAATAACTTCTTGTAAATCCCATTTTCCGGTATAGATCTCATAACAGCAACAGTTTACCTACTGATGCGACGTTGTAGTTATTTGTACCACGCTTTTGTCCACGTGAATTTATAAGGACCACGCTCAAATTAAGTGCCCAACTTGTTGTCACAACCACGCCAACGCCACGAGTATCTGTAATCCCTCAGGCTATATCTGCGTTTCTTGACATCAAAAAAAGGCACCCAAGAATAAATGCAAGAAAAGGATGTGTCAGTTTTTTGGGACTATGGTGAGCCAATTTGAAGTCGGATCTGTTTACTGTTGCCAACCTTGTAAATACAAGAGAGCTGCCACGGAACTTCTCAGATTAATGAACATGCTCTAGTACAATGTGTACGCTCTGCGGTCCTCAATGTTGGCTTCATTAAACATATGAAGGCCTATGTTGACCTGGCATCGAATCCTGATGCGCCTTACAAGACGGCGGCGATTCGGTTAGAGCTGCAGTCTTCCGGCATATCACTAACCGATTGCCCAAGCCATAATGGTCGTAATCATGCAATAGAGATGGTGATGTTAGGTACGTTGCATTACCCTTCCTTTGCAGCAACTGCAGAGATCGACTGTTGACATTCGATGTACTATAGTGGACATCCTTGCGTATGTCATCGACAATCCTAGACCATTGACGATTGTTTTAATATGCGGAGACCGTGACTTTGGCTATGCAATATCGACGCTACGGCTACGAGGGCATCGAGTAGTTTTGATTTCTCTGGACACGGCGCAGGCGGGAATGAAAGCTCAGGCGTCTGAGCACCTAGACTGGTATTCCGAGGTTTTACGTATACCTGCGGATGCGGCAGCAGATATCCGTGCTCCCGTCAACACTGGAAATATTGCCTTGCAGGAAAACAAAGAGCCGCCGCCCCAGCCTCAGGTGAATCAGGAGGAGCTTAACCGCTCTTCAGTGAAAGGAGCCGAGCGTGTTCCAAATAACCGAAACAGTGCGATGAACCAGGATCTTCTCTTGAACCGCAGCATCCGGTCTCACGAGATTTCTCAGACGACTGACACTCGTACTCATGATCTGAATATTGGCAAATTCATACAACCATCAGTGGTCAAGCCAAAAGTTGCTCTGATGCCACTAGCCGTCACGCTAGCTCTGAAGGAGGGCCTGGCTAAAGTGGAGAATGGCGTTCGAAATGAGCCCAACCCTGTGAGCTTCGACCCCACCTTGAAGTGGTGTGGGGACAAGGAATATCTCAAGAGCTTAGGGATACTGAAAGATCAACCTTCTACCTCGTCATATCACTCATCGAACCACTCTCTTTCAGGACTTGGGTCAGACCAGCCTCCTGAACGCGAACCGTCCCCAAGTCCTCCAGTAGCCTCAAAACCACGTTCAACGCCCCACACCGGCACTCTCAACAGAATTCAAGTGACGTCGCCAGATATCCGACAGCCTTCTAAGGACCTTCGAGACGTTTCTCCTATTCCCAGATCTCCAGAAAGGAGCCATTCCTCAACTCCCGCCAATTCCTCTTCCCCACAACCCATCCCTCTCATTTATATTCCATTGGTAGAAAGTCTTCGGTTCCATCGCTCTAAAGGACTTTATTCACCACTGCGCTCTTCCTTGGCCGCAACATTAAGTGTTAGAAATCCGGGCATTTACTTGCGAGCGGGTGTTAAAAAATTTGCGCAATATGCTGCGATGGCGGAGAAGGCAGGTATAATAGAACTTGGCGGGAAAGATGGTGCTGCTTGGATCGCGCTTCGTCCTGAATGGTACAGCGGAAACACATTGTCTACTCCGACTGACGTGGCTGTCTAACTAGATCTACATCCTGTATTCACATTTGAATTCAATCACAGAATGGGTCGGGGAGTACCGAAATATATGACTATCATGATATTGACAGTCTCATCTCGAAGTCAGGCCATGTATTGCCAATGGACAGGTTGTCGTGCATGGTAAATTTATTTGCGTAGGCAAGATGGAATCAAGGTATGTAAAGATCGTAATACTGCACGCGCAAATACTACATTAGGTACATTACATGGAATGGCATGGGAAAGATGAAAAAGAAACTGCCTTATAGAAATCAAGATGTTTACCGTCCAATAGCTTATCGTCTAGAGCCACTCAAGCTTCATCGTCCTCGTCAGGGGGCGCTCCGGTGATATCAACTTTCCCCTTCTCATCGACATGTGCGTCCTCTGTGCTTGCATCAACACCTGCATCCCTGCAAGCGCGCTCCTCCTCCTCTGCAAGTCCATGCGAGTCCTTCGGCAGCCACACAGTACGCTGCGGCCGCGAGACGGCGGGATGGGCGAAGCCATAATCTTCTTCAGCCTTTGACGGACCCGGCTGGGGGCTAATGGGACTCTTCTTGTCGGTATCCTCAGACGAAGCGACTTCGACCTTGTCCGACACCAAGGGTGTCGTTTCTGGTTCGGCCGGGCCCCATGTGCGGTCCTTGATGCTAAGGGGAAGCGAGTTCAAGAGAGGGCCATAAGAGTTATTGATAATAATATGGAAGCCGGCCTAGTTTGAATGAGCCATGAGAAAGTGACTAATTATTCGATTCACGTACCGTCAGAACAATAAGCACCACCATAAGCGCACCTTCGGGGACCGCGCTCGCTTTCCTATCTTGATTACGCGCAAGGAAGAACAAAGCCGCTAAGCACACTTGCTGCACATAAAGGCCAACAAAAATGTGCTGGATTGCCTTGGGGAAGAACAGGCCTCCGGTGTCGCTTGTAGACGGCTGGCCGTACTGCCACAGGAAGAGGTACTTGTACAACATGTAGAACGCGAAGAACGTCGCGCAAGCCAAGCCATTGATTATAGGTGAGATGATAGAGTACCCCAAGGCTAAAAAGAGGAAGAGAGTTGAGCGATAGGATGGATGGACGAGCGGATGTTTAGACTCACCGATGACGACGAGAAGGGTGACACCCGGGAAGGTTGTACCCCACTGCACATTTCGAAGTCCAAACTTGATGCCGTAGATGGACCGAGGAGTGCTCCCAAGGATGAAAAGCTTGACGTAGTAGATAATCAGAGGCACAATTTGTAAGAAGCCTCCGGCGACTCCAGACAGACCCTGAAGTATGATATATCTGTACAAAACATCAACCTCACGGCATTTAAAGCTTAAAAAAGGAAGCATGACTTACGTGAGGAAGAATGTCGAGGCTCCTGGTAAATTGTTGGCGAGAATAGAGGGTATAGAAGTTGGGTTATTGATGAGCTGTGGCAAAGCTTTGATAAGGCCAGAACTAAGTGTGACGATGATGAAGGAGTGCTAAAGAGAAGGGATGAACTCGAAATGAATGGAGAGGTAGAGGAGATAGACGTACAATAACTTGGAAAATAAAGAATCGAGTCATCAACGACAGCTCCAATCCGTTATACTTCGGAATGCCTTCGAAGCGAGCAAAGAGACGAAGGACAATGGGTAACAACATCATAAGGACGGCGAGGAGGACAGGAGGTAAGATACCCGCAATAATACCAACAACAACTTTTGGAAGGTCGCAAATCCATGCCAACCACGCGGTATTGGCGCAAAGGCCATAGACATTAGAGACAACACCAACGAATGCAACTGCGAACGAATGTTAGTTATACGCAAAACGTTGATCAGTTTGAAGCATACCAGGGATAGCCCAGAAGATAATAAGTCCAGCCGTCGCAGCGTAACTGATGGCGAGGCGAATCTGGGCGTTTTCATTAGTGTCGATGATGTCTCAGTTCATAGAGAATTTGTACCTTCTGCTCATAAGGATTCATGGAAAGGTTTGCCCAAATGACATCCTCGGGGGCGACCTCGACAAATTTACCACCTGGGAAGTATAATTATGAAGTGGCACGGTACACATGTAAAGTGTTGACTCACTCATTCTGTATGGCTCGTGGTGGGTCAATGACTGTTGTGCCAAATGCGCGGCGACCTGGTTGTTGAACGTGATGAAGGCACTGTTGATGGGTGGGTAGGACTTTGCCTCCTTCTTCTGGCCATCCCCAGTCGAGGCATCCTCAGGTTCACCTTCGGTGCTGTTGTCGTCAATGGGGTCACCACTGCGGTCCCGTACCCCAAGTCCATCGTTGTCGATCACAGCTCGGCCCTCGTCCAACAGCTCTGTGCAGATGCGAATCTCACTTCGAGCCCACTCGATGGTATCGACCTTCTCGCCGAAAAAGGGTATCCAGCCCAGACGGTGCTGGGGCCGCATCTCCTTTGGAACGGACACGGAGTCGATAGGCTGGGCCGCTTCGGTGTCCGCCGCGTCGCCTGCCTTGTTGGCCTTCTTGATTGCGGCAAGGCGGAGTTTGGCAGCTGTTTTCAAGAGCGTAGTTTCGGCGGACTCAAGCTTGTTACATGCAGCGAGACGTCGGTCGTAGATGTCTGGGAGTTCCTTCAGGTTTCTGGAATTTTATCAACAGGGGGTCGCGTCGGTAGAAACATAGGTAACATACCTGTTGATCCACACTTTTTTGACGCCACCGGGCAGATCATTGAAGATATTGTAGAGTGCTACCCTGGATAGGTACTTGGAGGGGATCCCAGTCACGAGGAGAGTGTTGGCTTGTACTGATTTCGCGTGTGCAGGACTAACGAGGTACTGCTGACGCTTAATGACGAAGGCCTTCATCTCGCGCCTGATATTGTAGAAGATCCAGACTGAGAACTTATGATCAGTATTGAACGGGTAGATATTAAATTTCGAACGCACAGGTAAAGAAATAGACGAGGATTATATGGGCCGCGTAGCGGGTCTGTTTGCTCGGCTCGACGTTACCAAAGGTAAATTGCTCCAGCCCATCACTGCTTCCGTTTCGAGTGTTCACGCTATTTACAGGCAGCAAGACGGCCCAAGAGAGGATCCAAATGGGTAGAAAGACTCGAGTCATCATCCGGAGGAACCGAACGAAAAAGTACGCGTCCATTCCATTTGTTCTGATGATATCGCGATAGTCCGACTTGAACACAGCGATTGGCCACAAGAACATGTTTTTGCATAGAGGTTCAACGCGTTTACTGGTTGTAAAATATTGTTAGTTGAATCAAATGCAAAAATGAAGCGTGAAGCGTGAACATATATCCTCCAGTCTACATTGAATAATGGACAAGCCCAAGCGGGCCACAAAAGGAGGCGACATATTTTTTCTTCGAGAATAGCGCAAAAACTCACGATGGTGGAGGAACATAGGTTCGTGGTTCGTAAATCGCTTTGAACCATGGTCGGAGGAGGGTAAATGCACCGAGTTCAGCACCAAACACGATAGCGTTGAACGCGAGGGCTGTCACGAACGTCGCCGTCGATGCCGACTTTGCCTCCGATATGTCCGACCTGTGGACAAAATTAGAGGGATCGAGCTGAATGGCGGAAAAGACACTTACATGGTGGGCGAAAGCAAGAGCCAACTGGGAAGCAGTTCATGGGATTATAAGGGTGTCTCAATTCTTGACGTCAACCAAGAATTTAGTCCTTTTTGGTGTATCCCCATTTAAATTAGTCCGCCTCACTTGATGTCTTGAGTTCTGTCTTTCGGCCTTGATCTCGACCTCCATCCACGGCCATGGCTTGCTTCTACTCCATATATATAGTATTCTCGACGAGGTCGAGTCTTCTCAAGACTTCCAGGAGTCTCTGGTTCACAGAAACCCGGTCGATGTTTTCGCCAAATAATTGACTGACGTGACTGACAGCCGCAATTACAACGCCCGCAGCTCTCGACGAGTTCGCGATCACCAGTATGGATGGATTTTTGATACTCCCTCGACATGCGACGTACATGCAGTCTGCCCTGGGAGCCCTTATGTCTTTCATGGCAGTGGCAATGGTGCTTAAGTCCTGGGGACTTACTAGGAATGGACCAAAAACCATAACCATTTACATCGGATCCGAGCTCTCGGGATTTTCTATGTACGAGAAGTGTGTCCCATGAATGCTGATGTTCGCCGGCTAGCCTTGGGAAGAAGTCCTACTACTTGTGATGAACACTTATAATATTTACTCGTCAGAGCACCATGGCGGACACGTCTCATAGGCTCCACTGGCAGTGCTTCATTCCACATTTCGCCGACAATTTCTAGTTCATATAGTTTTACAGTTTCCACAGTACAAGGCTGTGGAGTGATATCAACCTTATCCTCTTGTGGCGTGCGACAACCGGCTATGTATGTACGAATAAAATTTATGATGTGATTTTGAAAATCTCCAATTAGATTCTATCACTTGGGCAAAGCTTGAGCAGATTTCCCTCACCATTCGGTCCATGCCTCTCATTATCAAAGCTCCCATCTGCCCAAGGCCGGCCGCGACATCCAGCGACTTACGCTTCCACAAGCTTACAAGAAGACAAGAATACACCGATTGAAGTTGGTAATCGGTTCAGGCTGGCAGTGTGCTGTCGATCTCAGCCAATTGAGTAGACATGTCAACGAGTGCCTCGCCTTCACAATTTTACGACGTGCCGCTCACGGAACAAATGGTCATGGGACACTTGACCCATCACATCCGGGTTCTTCTAACCAGCTAGAATCAGCTCCCATCATTGGACATCCCATATTATGCTGCCCTCACGAAAAGTGGTGTTGAAAGTAAGCCGTGACCTAGGAATGAGGCTGAGCTTAAGTATCGTATGCGGGCTGGATAGCATTCTCAGAAACGTAATTGATAAGGTTCGCCATGTAACCCCTAAGGCACATAGACTTGTCATACAATGGAAGGTTGTAATGTGATTAAGTCAAAATAGAATACAGTATAGCGCGACTCTACTAGAGCTTATGAGGGCTGAATCATCATCCTATTGAGAACACGAAGAACATCATCCTTAGCAAGAGGGCTCGGTAACGGTGGATGGGGCGCTCCACGTAAAGTGTCATGGAGAACTAGACGGGCAAGTATCTCTCCCTAGAACGTCAAAGTACATCAGTAATAGAAATCACGATAGCAAAGGCGGTTAGACGCACCAGTTCAACCACAACGGCAATCACAATGAGCCTAAGAGTGATAAAGTTATAGTAACCGAAGAATGAAATGGGAGCATAATCTTACCATATAACAACCCAAGTAATCCGAGTCATTTCGTTATTATTCAAGTGGTCATGAATCGCGTCCAACTGCCAGTGTGTCAAGGGCGGGAAAGCGCAGCATCTTAAACGAGCACTCACAAAATCGCTGGCGATCCCTAACTTCTCGTTCAATACCTGCACCCGTCCTTTAATCTCCATGTACTCCCTAACCGCTTCATAAAGCGCGCCTAAACTTGCTTCACTCCAGAATAGCTCAGGTACATCGAGAACATTGGAGACCAGGTTCACGTCACGGCGCAGTTTAAAGAGCCCTCCCGTGAGCTTGAGTGCATCTCGCCGCCGAAGCTGCAGTTCCCCAGAGAGTGCGAGCTGAGATGGAATGGAACGAGCGAGCTGAGAGGAAAGGACCTCTTGTGCGTTGGATTCATACCGCGCAAGGAGGGTCGATTGGGCCAAGGCATGAGCAATGGATAGTTTCAGGAGGTGAGAGCGAGATTTTAGAGCTGTGAGAGTTCAGCATGTGGAGTTGATGATACGAGGTGAACGCACTGAAGAAGTCGTTGTAAATCCGCGGATACGCGATGTAAGGATCGTGCTGTGTATTCTGTCAAATATAAACCTACGTAGACTACAGGCGACATACCGCGAAATGACACTCCTCAATCTCCCATTGATCCTCCTCTAATGGACGCCTTGCAATGCCAGCGTGTTCGATGTCTTCAAGAATATCGCGTTCCTGCCGTTCATCTAAGCCGAAAAACACTGCAACGCCGTACTCGAAGAACACAACCTCGGCGACCTGATCCTCAGGATTTGGCCGTGGTGGCGATTGCCAATGAACTTTGGGCCGTGGAGGAACTTCCGTATCCAGTGAGGACGAGTAGTGGGCATCCTGTTCCGACTCTGCTTCCGAAGAAAGGAGAGCTTCCTGGACTCGAGGATGGAGTCTAGTTTCCACTGAGGACGAAGATGATATATATCCTTCGAGTGAATCGGCTGGCTGGTGTGTCACCGAGTTGAAGTATGTTCCCTGGTAGCCGTCTTCTTCTGCTTCTGAGAGGTGGGACAAGAACGACTTTCCCATGGACTGTTTCGCAGGCACGGATGAACGAACGTTTGTTTCTGGGCTATACCCTGGTAATAGTGGTAGATGATACAACTTGGAAGACGTCACTAAAAAAAAAACACGACAGAAATCAAGTCAGCACGTACAACATAGAGAGCTTCATCAAAAACCCTGGGTGCAACATTATGCTCGCGTTTCAAAAACGAGGCCAACAACTTCGTCCTGAATGACTCTGCAACACAATACGCAGTAATCCGCTTAAACCCCGCTTCCTCCCTCTGTTGTTTGGTCATTCGTTCTGCTTGGTTCTTAAACTCTCGTACCCCATCCGTTTCATAACCTAGCGTGAGTTCCTCGTCGACAAGAAGCGGCCTTGTTTGTGGAGCAGAAGGAAGGACGACGAGCTTTTGTGACGTCTTTGAAGTTCGCTGAGCTTTTGGCCCTGCAGATGTGAGAGAGGCCCGCCGTGTTGCCTTGACATCCTTAGCTTTGCTAGATGGCAGACGCGGTACAAGGCGACGTCGACCAGGGTATTTAGAGCTTGTTGGGAGCCGTGTCGGACCTGCAGGTGGGGGATTACTTGACATCCGACTCACTGATTTGGGCTCTGTTAAAACAATGTTCTGATACATGACAATTATGTTGAACGTACATCAAAGTCTCGAATTTCTAGTTGAGCTCCCAACCAACTTCGTCACTTGGAGTTTGATTGAGGTGGTGGAAATGAAGCAACGGATGATCGGACCGGATGAGGTATTTTTGTACCTGAGTTACTTAGTATGAACGTAAATGGGTAAGTAGCATGGCTTCAGCCCCCAGAACCTCTGCCACTCTTTCTCAGTCAGCTTTCTGCCTGCCACCATTGTCACTGTGCTGTTTTGCTTCAGCAAATTTGAAGACAGAGGAACGTACTTTGTGACACAAGACTTTTCTTCAACCAGCTGGCGCTGACAGGTATATATTAGCAGACAGACCTCACATCCTTTACCATACCCAAGTAATTATTAATTATCTCTTGGCGCGCGTGACTATATTCTTTCTGTGGTCGATGACAACCTCATGGACAAGCTCCCTAGTCTACTATCGGAAATGACAGTATTGCCAGAATTGTCGTGCTTGGAGGCCAATTCGTCAATTCGTAGTGATCATTGGCATTCAACATTTTCTGAGCTGAGTGGGCTGCGGAGGCCCATGGTTTCAT
>JABCKO010015907.1:0-29913 GCA_018855915.1 Tephrocybe sp. NHM501043
CCTGTTCAACTACCACGTTCCGTCCCTCAATAACCTCCTGCTCTTAATGTTCGGTGGACTTGTTAAACCCTTCCACTTCAAATATCACCCCTTCACCGTCCAACACTGATCGTGGTTCTGATTTAGAAATGTCTCAGAGAGCCTTTCGACCAAGGCAACAGCTCACCGTTGCTGGTCGACTTCGATCCGTTCTGACTGATGCTCGATTGTATCGTCAACTTTTGCGCTTCAAAGGTCCTGATGCACAGGCGCTCCTCAATTTGTTCCAGTCGGTGAGTATGATCGTGGATGAGCTTGGAATATGTCGCCCGCCTTTGCTGACATTGGCTGTACAGCTTCTGGACAATCCAACAAATGCAGAATTTCGGCGTTCCCTCATCGTAGTGACACAGCGGCTTTCCAAAAAGTCAGGACTATATCCGGTCTGTTACGAGCTCAAGGGTATCCAACAAGACGAGAGTGAACCGGTGACTGCTGGTGGATTTGCCGATATCTACAGAGGGACGTTTGAGGGACACGCTGTTTGTTTAAAAGCGATTCGTGTCTATCAAGATAGCCAGCTCGATCACTTATTGAAGGTGAGTACTTGAACGGGTATTAATCAAAAACCCGCATAATTAAACGTGCTCCGACTACAGCAATTTTCAAAAGAAGTGATATTGTGGGGGCAGTTATCCCACCCCAACGTTCTTCCAATGTATGGGCTCTACCGTTTCAAAAGAAGGCTTTGTCTCGTGGCTCCTTGGATGGAGAATGGCGATATTGGGGTATACCTCAAACAAAATCCTGACGCGGATCGTCTTCTTCTTGTAAGCACTCCCCGCTCGGCCTGCCTGACGTATTTACTTGACGATGGCGGTAGGCTGCCGATGTTGGAGAGGGTCTATCTTACCTTCACAAAAACAATATCATCCACGGCGATTTGAAGGGTGTGAGCGCAACTTGCTTCTTTGCCATGCGGGTCTTTGACCGTTTGTGAACAGGCCAACGTTTTGATTGACGAGGCGGGGAGAGCACGGGTGAGCGACTTTGGCATATCCTGCGTATCAGATCCAGATATCGTTGCTTGGACATCCCTGTCTTCGATGTCTTCGAAGGGGGGCTCTCTTCGATGGCAAGCACCCGAACTTTTTGATATGGAAAACGACCAGGCGGTGAAAAACAGCACCTTTAGTGATGTGTACGCACTAGGATGCGTCTGTTATGAGGTTAGTATCACGCGGTATATCTATCAACTAAGAGGGCCACTGAAGGTTTTTATTCAAAGGTATTCACGGGCAACGTTCCGTTTCACAACGTCTCTCGAGATGCGACTGTCATGCTTCAGATTCAGCGTGGCAGCCGTCCCTCGCAGCCCCCGGAGTCAAGCCTAGCATGGCGAAAATGGGGTCTCACTCAGGCTATCTGGGATCTTATTCAGGACTGTTGGAAAGAGAATCCACTTTCTAGGCCGACTACCGAGGAGGTCTTATCACGATTGAACCCTCGTCCGCGTGAAGATGATGTCACTGGGGGATCCAGGGATGAGCTGTCTCCCAAACAATTCAGACGGAGAATATGCGAACCCTTAGACGAAGGATCCAAGTCCACGTCGGAGAGGATCCTACAAGAACTCATGGAAGCAAAGTCGCAACGTGCGGGTGAGTTTCATGGATTGTCAACCTAATATCGCAGCATAATCATACTTTTTCTTGAGATGAGAGTGGTGATAACGAAGGGACATCGCTTGCTGGTTATCAACGCTCCACTAGTTCGAACGCTGTGGAATCAGAACCATACGAACTCATCGATGAACTTAAATCCAAGGATTCGAGGGTACATCAATCTGACGAAGCCAGTGTCGAAGAGGAGGATACGGATTTGAAGAAGCCCACTGCCATCAAAGACCGTATGCAATTCACTTTTGCTATTGACAACCCAATTGCACAGTCGAACCCGAGGCTCTATTCTGAACCTAACAGGATATCAGACCACGGAAGAACCACAAAATATTTACCGTTTGGCGGCCGTGAACCTTCCCTTACGAACGACGAAATAGCGCATGCATCTACTTCGAAGCTGCCGACCGAGAAGAGCCTTTTGACTTCTCGTCAGAGCGAGAACTCTTTCAATAACACCGACTGGAGTGTCCTCTCGGACGAAAGTGATAGATTTCAGCCATCGAAAGTCGGGTCCAGCATGATCGCTCGAATGCGCGCTCCTTCCAATTCCTTGGACGACGTACTCAGCCTCTCGACTGTCGAGCCTCCAAATTCCCCTAGCAGTTCGGGCACGCAGCCTCAGGCTAGTACCAGCAGCTTGTCGGACATCGAATTAGGTGGCATGAAAGAATGTGCAAACTGCGGCGCGACTCATACTCCACTCTGGCGCCGTGGTCTCAATAACGAGTTGAACTGTAATGCTTGTGGTCTTTATGCCAAGCTCGTGAGTCAGCTGTGATTTTCTAGGAGTAGCTGTGTTTCATTAATGATGCATTATCAGCACAAGCGTCCCCGCCCGAAGTCCATACGCACTTCTGCTTCCCAGGCACCTGCTAGCCCTGCTAAAGATGCTACAATAGGCGCAGGTTGGTCATACGCCATCTACCCAGCAATAATCCTGACATAAGCCTCTGCAGAACAATGCACCAATTGTCAGACGACTGTGACGCCGCTCTGGAGGAAGGATGATGAGGGTAAAACCCTTTGTAACGCGTAGGTTTTTTTTGTAATTTTTTTAGCCGAAGCAACGTCCCTAAGGTTTTCTTATGCTTGAAAAGTTGTGGTTTGCATCTGAAGCTCCACGGTACATCCAGGCCATCTTCAAAGAGCATCGACATTCCGAGGTCCTCTAGACGTTACATCCCCCGAAGAGGGAGCAGCCGCTATAGCACACCCTCTGCCAGCCCCGGCACGAGTCGCCGGCCGTCTCCTGGATATGAGACGCCCCCAATGCTCGCGCCTATCAACGATGACTCTGAAGGATTTGATTACAGTCTGATGAATTCAGATCTCCTAGGTGCCCTGGGAGAGCCTGACCTATTACAAAAGGATGCCATTCAATTTCATAGCAGGACGAAGCCATACTACCCTAATTGGTCCTATTCGTACATTCCCAGAGGCTCTCAACCCCATACACCCACGGATGGGGCATCAGACTATGATGGAGACGCGGAAATGGTGACACGCACTAAGAAGCGCAGGCGAGTGAGCACGGAGTTTGGCTCCAGCTTCCTCGACGGTTATTCAACGTCGTCCAGTGGGGCAAGCCTTTCACGGCCTTCTTCGATAGAATCACCAAATTTCTATAACTACTCGTATAATGGCGCCGCGTTTTATCCTGAAGACACCAATCGTAAAGGCTGGCCGCCGCCTCCCACACCGTCCCCACCCCCACCAAGCGAAAACGAATCCCGGTCTCATAAACATGGTGGCACCGTGCCCAGCGACCTTTGAGAAAGAACTGCTATTTGTGTGTTTGTCTTAGATACGATAGATGATTGATTGGCTATGTCCTGTACATTTTGCTGATGCCGTATAAAGACCGTAAAGTTAACAGTTCCAGCTCTATACCAAAAAAGTTCTATTTCCAGCAATTCATTTTAAGATGCAACGGTTATCAGATATACGGAGGTCCGAGAGCTGTCGATGCGATTAGCAGATGACCTCAATCTTGAATTGAACTACACACCTTTCCTGAAGACGCCTAGTGTGAACTCCACAACAAGAAGGAGGACTCCACCACCTGGGGCAAGTCGGAGAACCTTGGGTACGAAACCCTTGTAAAGAGCAGCGGGTCCTTCCTCGCGCATGATGGTAACGAGGGCAGGATATGTCCAGTTATATTTGGGCACAACACCGGGTACTCTAGTCGTTCCCTGAATGCGAGACTTGACCACCTACGATCATGCGCTGAGTTTACGTCCAGAAAAACAAAGTACAATAGATCTTACATCGAATCTATAGGCGTGTCAGAATGATGCGGTACCGAGGAAGGGAGGTTGGGCTTACGGGGTATTGAGAACTGTTCCGGCAAACCCTCCAATGGCACCAGAGATGAAGTTGTTCATCAGCTGTGCTTGTTGGGTCTATTTGTGACCGTCAGAATGGAGGACATCAAAACTCCAGGGGACAGTTCACCTCTGGCTTCGGCAGGAGAGCCTTGATCTGGAAGATACATCCGAAGTATCCTCCGTTCCAGTACACGTGTCTTTCGGATCCAATGAGCCTTCTACGCGTGCATGGATCATAGGCACGGATCCTCACCTCCAGAAAGTTGATTCCATGCCGGCATAGAGACCTAAGAGGCCTTCCTTTGCAATAACTTGCTTCACAACATCCATGGGGCCCTTGAACGTGCTAGTCTTGTCCTGCAATCTAAGAACGGAGTTAGTAAAGGAAGACATCAAAAGAGATATATTTACTTGATTTTGACAAGCTCAAAAGGGACGACGACGAAACTCTCCTGTTGGTAGCACTTGATCAGGAATGGAAGAGGAAGGAATAGGAAGGTACGACGAACGGTAGCTCCGGCACTGCAGCCTGTGAGAACAGACAACTTCTGCGTCATCTTAGACTCTCCTGTAAGGTCTAGGTACGTCTTTCCCCAGAAATCGTTGGCAGCGCTGCAGAAAAAATTCAATTCAAAAGGTGGCTACTGGAAAGTGGAAACGCACAATTTGACGGCACGCTTAGGCGCCTCGAGCAGCAGTGGTGGAACAAGGCCTCTGTATAACCGGCCAGCACTATGCCATACAATGAGCAATGATTATGTGTTGAATTGCCAATGACATGAATTAAACTCGTACCCTTCTTCCCTAATGATTGATCTCAACGTTCCCACTAGACCATGTTGAGACTTTCCGGTCTCTAGCTGCATACGCGTCTTGACCTATAGGTTCAAACCGGAATGTCATTTGAAATGACGTGATCCGGGGACGAGAATACATACAACATCTATAATGCGGGGTCGGAACGTTAGATTTCGCGAACACTTGAAGGAAAGAGTCCAACGCACCGAGAGGATAGAAAGTCAAGATTTCGGAGACTCCAGCAATGGCTCCGGCGGCAAAGTTGGCTGCGAACGGAAGAGCTGTAGGGCACACGAGCGCGTTCAGCTGGATGTACAGCAATCATAACGAAAAAACGACGAACGTTTAACTTGCTTTGCCTGCTCAGTTGCCATGATAAATGGAAATGAAACTTTGAAAGCTGGAAACCGTAGGGGTCGTGGTGGTAAGAAATTTAGAAATTTCCCCGCCCGCCTATTATCTACGGCGGATTTATCGGACAAACCTCTGCCTGTCACGCCATTGTGTGGGATGTTGTGACAGGTGTGTGACCTACTGCTGGATCCGTCCTCGTCGTGATCCTCGATGCGCTATGGTGTATATACATTCATGGCAAGAGTATCAGGACGCAGCTGAGGCTCTCTACCATAGGTCGCCTACAACGGTATGTGGGTGTTAACGAGATCGACGTTTTTCAGGCTAATCGGAATCGCAGGCGCGTTACAGCGTAAAATGGAGATCGTCCGAGGGCAAGCTCGTTTTGAAGATTACGGACAACGTTACAGTACGTTCATCGTTAAAAATGTGTTTTTTATTTTATTCTTATTAGGGTGGTACATAGTGCCTCAAATTCAAGACCTATTCATCCATCTTCTTGAATCGATTTGAAGCCCTCAACTTGTCCTTGATGCAAAAAATGGCCAACAAGCGACTTGAAACCCCACAGACACTTGCGCCACCTGAACTATCGACAACAGAGGGAGCTCGTGCCAGCCCTATTCCTGAAGTCGCATCCACCATCACACCATCGCCGGCCGTTGCTGGAGGGGGAGTGGCAAAGAAGAAGAAGCCAAAGAAAAAGAAGTAAATGGAGTTCGAGGTGCTGGATGAGCCCGTTGAACACACATCTACGATTGGTTTTATAGAGAACAGCTTGCTGTGATGTGTGTCTTTGCTTTTGGTATAGATCCCACTCATCCTGCTGCTCATAGGTCGCTATCCACGCGACATTTGATGTTATTCTCCTGAGACAAAGTATCTGCCACCGTGTGCGAGTATCATCGTGCACCTTTAATTTCGTAATCATTGTCCTCTAACTGGGGTTGAAGTCCGAGAAATATTTGTCGTGTGGTCACTTATAAACGTGGTACGTGTATTTTTGTGATCATGACTATTTTGCTAAGATGCAATCAGGAAGCAGAATAATTCAGAGCCTTGCGTAAACTAAAATTGAGGACTGGTCAGCCGAGCAAGAACAAAGCGATGGCTTTGAGCGCTTTCGGCCGACTGACATTGCCGTCATTCGTCACTGGATGCGTGATCGGTTGACATTTCGCTCGCGTTCGTGCCTCAGCCAGTGTCAATTAGTAGTGTCCGTGCACTATGCATCACAGTCTGACCTTCTGTTCTTGGGACAAAGCCTTATACAATCATCACTATTGCGGACGCCTGCAGTGATACAGATGAAGATTTCACAGGTACCCACAAGGAGACTTGTAAAGGAGCCGTAGCATGAGAAAACGTGGTGAAGTTGCCTTTACGTGTTCCATTCACTCCTTCTAACGCGTTGTTAGCTAAGTGTGGGTGGGTAATGGAGTTGGAGTACCTACAAATCTATGCTATATTCGGACACGCCCTCAATGCCACACACATCATGGGAGCACTTGATACGGACATTGGCTTAGCAGATAGTGAGTTCCGTGTTATCCGTCTAATGACTGACTGATATGACTGATATAACAATCGTTCTGCAGGAAACATGCGTGCGGTGATAAACATAAGTGTCTTTTGGCAAACTTGGGGAAGTAGTCAGATTGATGCTTGTTTAAGTCCTGGTGACAGACGCCAATACATATACGCCTGTCGAAAGGCAAAAGTCACATTTGTCTGTCGCTGCAAGACAGGATCTTGATATTGAAAACTCTTACTCTGCATAATTGCAATGTCAACAGCTGAACGTGGAAATACACCAATGTCGGTGCTCTGGATCAAGCTCTGCCTCTTGAGAGGCGCCAAACGATACGCCCCTCTCATCGCCCAGAGTTATTACAAAAAATATGATGCGAGCATCAAAGATCGCATGTTGAAAACTTTTCCCGTACCGAGAGTAACGTCGAGATGTTGGGATTTCGTCGTAACTTCGTGGGCATCGAGGAAAAGTAGTGAGTGTGGACCTATAGATATAAATCGTTCAGGGAGGTTGATTGATAGCATTTACAAGGAATTAATACACTTACGCAAGCCGCATGGCACCCACATAAGGTGTACATATGTATAACTTCAAAAACTTCTATTCGCAATGATCCATCCACAATTGTAACTCATCTTTGATCTCTGATCAGAACACGAGTTGGCAGTGGCAGCGGTGTATCGTACCTCATGATATGTTTCTGATCTCAACGTCCTATTGGCCACCACGAGTCAACTTCACAAGCTTCTTCATCAATAAACGGGGTCTAGGTCACACATTCGGTGGGGTGACGGCAACCACGACATCAACCCCCGCAACAGTTGCGGCGGTGGTCGTATCACAATATAGATTGTTATGGCCTGCTTATACTTGTGGTAAACTTGTATCTGAAACTGCCACTGTCAATGCCATCGCAAGTTTGAGCGAGGCCACGCTTTCTCCCTTCCTCTCTTTCTTGTTCCTGATTTTCGTCTTTTGTTCAGCTTTTCTCCTTGCTTTCACCTCGAAAAAACATTTCGGTTGCAGTGAGGTCATGACGCGCTTAAGGAATGCACTTCGGCTCTTAACTGCAGCGTCTGCCGCGACCTTTCGAGCGGCACTAGCTGAAACGACACATACCGTCAGTGCTGTTCGCCCAGTTCTCCTCTCACCACCGTTGCTTATCGTGTACTCTCTCCGTAGGTCCATGTTGGGTCTCAAGGAAGCTTTTACGATCCTGCTATCATTTCTGCTGCCATCAACGATACAGTTACCTTCGTATTTGATGGACCGTAAGTTCGTATCCTATACGACTATCTCGAACTAATGAACGTGGGTCAATTGGCAGTGTACACAGTGTTGTTCAAGCATCTTGGGATAAACCTTGCTTTCCGGTGTCCGGTGGCTTCAGCAGTGGCCTAGTCAAGAACTTGTCTGGGCCGGCTCCGATTTGGACACTGAAAATCACCAATGTCACTTTCGGTCAGTAGACTTGCCTTATGGTCTATATAGATACAGACATGACCGGCAGAATTATACAGGTATATGGTTTTACTGTGAGAACAATGTTCCAGTGAATCACTGTGCATCAGGAATGGTAGGGTATGTGACCTGTTTTGTTTCAAGAATGGCAGAGTGTACTCATTAAAATCATTCAGGGCAATAAACCCACCGTCGATTGAGACCTACCAGTCATTCCGTTCGGCAGCAATGCTCGTGACAGGAGCCGCTGTAAGTCTTATTTATGCTTCTTCTTCCACCTTTCGTATGCGATGAATCTGACGCTTACGTCGTTTAGCCCGAAGCCCCAGTTGCTCTGTCTGGTCAGTCAGCATTTGCCACAGCGGCACCGGAACCTCCGTCACAAGGCAACATAGAAACAACCTCGACGTCTACCTCAAGCTCAACCGCTCCAGCACGAAGCTTTGAACCAAGCATCCCTCCTTCATCTACTGCTTCCGCTGCCTCCACCACGCCAAAGAAGAACGCCATCATCGCTGGCTCTGTCGTAGGGGGCGTTGTCTTTCTTGCCCTTCTGGTACTCCTCACACGCATACTGCTTCGATATTACAGCCGGGGTCCTCGACGGAGTTCTAAAGACTTCTTTCGGTACAGAGCACAGACCCCCGTACTGGGTGGGCCTTCATCCAATAGCTTCAACCCCGATCTCCTCATCACATCCCCCGACGCACATCAAGCTCTACTTGCCTCACCCACCGAATCGACTCCCATGTCAGCTCCCTCTACACTCACGCCTCTCACTCCCGCACATCCCTACAGTAGCGCTACTCCCATCACGGAACACTCCTCTACAGAGAACAGTACCACCTCCCCTTCCCGTCCCAGACCACTTCCCCAGCTCTCCCCTCCACGCCCACCTCCACAACTTCCTGCATCACCGCCCAAACCCCCAGTCCCCCCGCCGCCGCCGCCATTGGAGGACCACAAACCGCCGCTCCCGGTAGTGGAGGCAAGGACAAATATAAATGAGCTTGCGCGCGAAGTTGCGGCGGTACTCTCACAAGGTCAACTGGAGGTGAGGGGCATAAGTAGGGATGCAAGTTCGGGGAGTTCGCCCAACCGTGTAGAGAGCCCGGCGCCGCCACGTTATAGGGCGACTATTCAATGAGCATAGATATTGTCGCTTTGTTCTCGCTACATTTTTGTTATTATCTTTATCATCCATATTGGACGTTCTTATAGTCTATCCCTCATGCAATGTATGTACTCTTATCAATGCCATCTATATTCAAATAGGTTTCTCCTTACGCATACGGTCGTTCTGAAGCATTAACAAACCATAGAATCCATATAGTACGTCCGTCAATAATACAATCATGGGTGATAAAGAGAGAATTAGTCCCTGCTATAGTTTCCTGTCCACTCCACCCGTTAATGAGCATTTCCCACGAGAATGTCAGCTTGTTGAGGTGGGCCTCTCTGCGATGTTGTGCTAGGAGCAGCCTCTTCCAGTGTCGCGGACGTGGATGGTGTAGGAGTTGTAGATCCGAGAAAGGTCGACTGACTGCGTGTCGCGGACGTGGATGGTGTAGCAGTTGGAGATGAGACAACGGTCGATTGTTTGCTTGGGGTAGAGCTTCCTCCACTATCGACACCATCCCCTCCGGATCCTACAGTCCCTGGCTGCTGACCGTCACCAGAGCTCCCATTCGACGTATTATTCTTGCCCACAGTGCCACCGACCGCACCACCAATAACGGCCGCTAGGATGACGATTATTGCGACGAAAATGATAATCATTCCTTTTCTTGTACGCCAGAATGGAAGCGCCCGAGTCGGAGCAACATGGCTGGATTCCTTGTGAACGAGCCCCCGCTCAACATCAGCCTGTGATGCGGAGAATGGTGGAGGTGTAGCATTGCCTTGATTGGAGTGCAGAAGGTCGGTGGTATACCCTCCCTGAATTATGAAATGATATGCTCAGCCTTTCACAAGCAGATTTAAAATCAACTTTAAGCGACGCACCTGAAGTTGAGCTTTGGTCGCTGCTGGAGCGGTAGCAAGAAGGGTCTGATCGTAATGACCTGAAGCTGAAGGCATGGTAGGGCTGGCCTAGATTCCTCACTGAGGGAACAGAATTGAGTGAGCTCGTTGGTAGTGGGAAAGAGCTGGCGAGCGCTACCTTGTAAGTCAGCTGCCACTGGAGAGAACAGCCTTGAGGGCACCATCTGTTCACACTCTTTGTCAGGCACTTCGAAACTCATATTGATCAAGGGCCATCAGTTGGGATGTGACAGTGTGACTGATTCGGTGAACCAAGCGCATTTGTAACCGAGGCCACTCTTCAGTCTGAAGAGTCTTCAAATTTCAACACATAGACCACCAGCAACATAGAATTGTTCTCTCATTCATCATAATTGAGGGAAGTGATATTCCTCGTAATGTACAGAAGCGATGCCTGTCAATTTGTCTGCCAATGCAACTTTGCTGTTATGTCAACCTAGTGTTCCGTGCGAGGCGGCCAGAACATAGGTCAAAGGCCACAGTCAATGTCAATCATGGATTAGGATATGGCAATCGTTTCTGGCAAATGGACTTAATTACACAACTCAATACTATACTCAAATTCCAAGAATTGCTTATGTCTTTCAGAAAGAAATTCATTGAGAGCCATGTAACTGTGTCACTAAGTAAATTGTTGACTAAGAAGTGGCAACAGTGGCAAAAGTGGCGAGTAAAGAATGCCAGTTGGGTCGAGAGATGCAAGCGAGGATAGCAAGTGAGATAAAGTATAAGAGGATATGATGTTGTGAGTCGTAATTGTGTAATATTCGTAGAGTAGCATGGGTGTAACTAGGGATGGCAAGCAGAATAGCAGCATATCAGGAAAGGCAGTCGTTGTAGGTTATCCGATGGCCTTGAGCCAGATGAACCACAGTCATAGCAGGCGGAAGCAACGATAGCTAGGAGATACAGAGACGTGTCAGGGAAAGGAGTCATAGGTAGTACATATAGAGATAGAATATAAATCGAACAACAGGGGCACGAATACTGGAGGAAGGGTTTAGAAGAAACCGGCGAACTCTTGATGAGACGATCCGTCCAAAGCAAAATTGGCGTGTGCCATGGTATAGTCAGCGGCGCGAAGTCCATAGGTCTGGGAGTAGGTGGCGTTTGTGGGAACGGCGGGGCCAAGACCGAAGTCGACGTACTCCGATATATCTCCAAACCCGTACTGGACGTCAGAGTCATCATCGAGTGTCCATGTAAGATCAAAATCCTGAGCCGCATTGCCGTCGGCCTGAGAGTCGGAGATGAGGAAATTGTCGAAGGAAGAAGGCAACCCATAGTACTGGCCAGCGTGCGTCGTTTGATCATAGACCGACAAAGTTGGCTGCCCTTTCATCGGAAGATATGTGGTATATTGATCGTGTCCATTGATAGCGTTGCTGCCACTGGGACCTGCGTCAGTACTGTCTTCGGAAGAGGATCTGGCGAAATGGATTTGTTGAATTTGTTCGGTAGATGATGAAGTGACGGTGTCTTCGAATGCGGCTGCATCGTTGTAAACTGGAGTACCGTTGATGCCTGGGCTAAGGTGGATATGTAGAACGCTTTGAGTGAGGCCAGAGTGGTCAACGGGCGTATTCGAGATGTCAGGATGGCTGAGATTGCTTTGATAGCTCGTGTTGGTGTCGATATCACGAGGATAACCGTCAAAGCGGAGCTGTTTGGTGGCATCAAGTTAGAGCAGCCAATCACGGATAATAAATATGACAAACTTGGTTATCAATCAAAGCCAGATCGTGCTCTGTGTCGGCCAAAGAGGACTGAGAATGATAGACGGGAGTGAGAGGGCCATAGCTGTCGGGGGTGGACGCGTTGGATGAGTCGGCGTCTGCCTCTTCGAAACCACCAGCTGCTATGTCTTGTGTATTCTTCTTCTTCTTGCTCTCCTTCTTTTTGCCACCTATCTTTTTGCTCCTCGTTGTCGCTGTGCCAGACAATTTGGCATCCTGCTTTTCCTGGATGATCTTCTGCTTCTCCTTGGTGGCCTTTTTCTTCTCGATGGCCGTCTGCTTCGCAGCATTCTTCAGCTGTTTCCGCGAATTAGGTACATACGTGTAGTCTGGGAATATCTCTGCGTGAAGTTCTGTCAACGCATGGTACAACCGGTACCAGTGGGCCAGTTCACGATGGTGCTCGGGTATGTTCTTCAATACCTCCCACCTCGCCGATAATATGGTACTTTCTTCGTGGACTGTAAATCCGCGCCCAGCGAGGGCCCGTCGCATGGCAAGGGAAAATATGAGCCAAGCGTTCATACTACGCTTTATGACCGTATCCTTCGACCAGCCACTGGTGATCTTCTCCAACTTCTCCGAAGTCAAGACTGCCTCCAGGAGCTGACGCGGGGAAAGGAAGGTGTACGGGCAGAGGATTCCTGGATGAGAGGTTACGAACCAGTGCATGAATGCGAGGTAAGGTTGAGTTAGAACAGAGACATAAAAGGATTGAAGAGGAATCCCCGATGGTGTGATGTTGGGACTCGATGAGGCCGACGTTTCTGCCATTTCGTGTTTCGCTAAGCGGTGAATGTGACGAGACGAATGTGGGGAAGTGGGGTATGGAGAGGTTATTGGTTTATGTGGAGGGAGTAAATAGCATCCGTAAAATGTATCGATGATAATCGATTGGTGAAGAAGTTCCAACGGCCAGAATTCGGTTGAAATAGCGGAAGCTGTGTTTGGTGGTACAAATAACACGGTCGCGTCGCATTGAATGCCACCACGGCCAATAAACAAGAACAATGTCCCAGAAAACCTTGCAAACAGATTTGATAAGCTAACTGGCCAGTAATCCATGGTCAACCTTTTCACCCCTTTGTCGAACCCCACACATACCTCGTACGCCACAGGAAGGAGGCAGCGCACTGAGTGTTTACAGAGCCTTTGATCGTCGGTGCGCTGAGTTTTGGGTTCGTCAGAGGTGGTCAGTTGCTCCAGGTACGATTCATCATTGGTTAAACTCGACCTTTGGGCATGTGAGAGCTTTGACTTATTGCCATACAAGCCCGTCCGCAAAGACCATTTCATTACAGTCAATCCCATAGACAGAAGGCTGGCCGAAGCATGATGTTTTGCCACGATTGCGTCGAACAAAGCGGATGGTCCGGAAATTTTGTCTAGAGTGCTTTCAGATACTAACTGAACGAATCATATGCGAAGAGTATTTCAGGGCACACAGGACGAGGCGATGTATGTCATATCGCTTCATATGAAGGTAAGTGGAAGCATCTCGAAATGACTTTCACTCGACTCACAAACAAAATGAAGTGTGCCTTGAATGGACATTGAACACGATACAGAAAATCATTCCATGTGCTGCCTGGGGGTACCAATCAATCTCCACTATTTCAATCAGACGTTAGGTATGAACGTCACCATCTAATCGGCTTCTGTCACTCACAAGCGCCGCGCAGTTTGGGACCATTCTCCTTTCCGGCAGTTGGGATCAGATCACTTGATAGTGCAGACAAGCAAATTGCCAGTTCCACGATGTTTTCTGTGTGTTTAGGAGAATGTCTGTACAACGATTGCTGATTTGTTGCATGCGCAACTCGCGGACAAAGCGAGCTGCCTATCAAAAGCCTGACCAGCTCCGGCCTGTTACAAAAGTAACGACGACAATGGCTCATATTCCGCGTCAATAAGTGCCTGCTTCCGCTAGGGTGGGTATTTGTTGTTGCGCAGATGAGTCATCCCGTGAAGTATTATCGTGTAAGGACTCACTGATTACAGCCTATGAGTAACATCGAGCTCTGACTGTTCCCTAGATCCAAGCACAATAAAAATGTTGTCTGAGATTCCTCCTGCTACACAACGGTCATGGCAAGCCTTCTCTGAATCATTGCGGGTGCTTTGGCTTTTGAAAAGGGTCAGTCAGACACATTTTCAGCATACCTTTCACAAGCATTTGATGCATCGTTCTCAAGTTTCCCAAGGCACAAAGTTGAGAACGTCATCCCAGGTCTCAAAGAGAATGCATGTTGCAGTCAAAAAGCCAGAAAAATTTACAAGCCCCGTCTTAGTTCCTTGAGACTCGGACGTGTCGCAAAGACCACGTCAATGTCAACGATGGTGTCCCGAGAGGTCGTTTAGGTCCATTGTATATCGATTCAAAAGAAAGAATCCGTTCAGTTTATCGTCAGCTCGGTCTATAACACTCACCATGAGTTGATCGGGGGCTCAACACGCATCAGCCGTTTTGTTATGGCTGTGCATATGTATTTGCTCCATAAACAACGCGTCTCTTCAGGTTTCATTTCGACTCTTGAAGCAACCTTTCAATTTAGTCAGCTGTATCGCATGATACAACCTTTACATCTACAATCGAGAACTTTTACTTAAGTTGAGTCGCATGTACTGCTAGCGGACACGTTGAATTTGCAAGCTTCATGAGAAGTACCAGTGGCTCCATTCATCGTTCTATTTACAATAAAAAGATGACGGAAAACAATAAGGAAACAAACCCAAGACTTCAATATCCCATCTCTATACTATACCAATACATAAATGCACTTGAGCTTGAATGGTCATTGTCCAGGATAGATATTTAAACTGCGGCAGGAATTCGGCATCCTAAGTACTCTCATCTCCCCTCTTATTCCGACGCCTGTTGCTCTTTCAGCCACTTTATCACCTCGTACGCGTTCCTGTTTGACGGGAAGACAGGATACCATTTCTTGATAATCTTTCCATCCCGTACGGCAACTGTAACCCGCTTGACAAGTGGCTTACCCTCCCATTCGAAAGTAGGCAGTCTGAGGCCGTTGATCCATTTCAGATCTGCGTCCGATAGCAGCTCATACGGGAGGTGCACGCGTTCCTTGAGCTCTGTTTGATATGCGGTGTCCTGCGTCGATAACCCGAAGATCTGTTCCACCCCCAGACCGTGAAGTTCGGCACTGGTGTCACGGAAAGCACACGCCTGTGGAGTGCATCCCCTCGCTCCCGGAATTAAATCCCATTCCTCTGGGATGGGCACACCCGCTTCCCCAGAGCGTGGATAGCAAAAGATGATGGTGAGGCCGCTTAGCGAGGAGACGTTAACAAGTGCGCCAGATGGAGTGGAGGATAGGGAAATCGATGGGATAATGGTACCTACGAGATGATCGCAGGCACCGTCGTCGACCGGGATGGGAAGACCGGCTGGGAGGTCAAGGTGCTGATTCATTGAGCCTTGACAAAGTGACTTCAGTGTTGGTTCCTCCCTACAAAACTATGACCTGTGCACTGACTGGACTGCAATGCAGAATACTCGTGGTTGATTAAAAGGAGATGCAGATGGTGGGTGGCCTAATCTTGTGACTCGACATCGGTGTGACTCATCTCAAGGCGACATATCAAACGCGTGACGTCGTCCTTGTCATCAATTCAGTTCCAGCGCCACAGTCATCTCTTGAGGATGCCAAAATTGACGATTACGCGTTCCTGACTGGTATAGGCGAACTGGACGACATCATCTTCATTCAGCAACGGGGCCGCCTCCCCGGGCCCGATGACTCTTTGTCAAGCGTGTACTCCTTATGACTTGTTTACTTTATGCACTCCTTTGGGTGACAATGGATACTTACCTTGGGTCGGTGGTACGATCAAAAGGTCTCTCGCCTTTCACTACCTCGAATTGATATCTCCGCCTCTTCAAGATTTTAGCGAATCAATCGGGTGGTGACGCGGCCCAAAAACAAAGACTGATTCTATATCTCGTCTAGCGATCGACCAACGGAAGTGTCCAGACCATCTCTTTACATAAAATGGCATAATGGGGATGATCCAATCCCGATGTTGCGTAGCCACTGCTGCCGTTCCGTCTTACAACCACATGGTCTTATGTACTGTCATGAATAGCCGTTCCGATTGCTAAACGCGATGATCCCCATGCATATTCCTCAATTTACCGGTCTAAGCTGGTCGAAGGCGTCATTGTTCGTCAGGGTTGGTCAGGGTTGAAGGATGTTCGTTGGTTTCGTTCGCTTAACTGAGGAAGTTCGGACGTCATCTTTCGCCGACTGCTGCTAATGCCTCCGAGCGCGTCATTGATGGCGATCTTGCCATTTCAGGTATGTAACTACATAATACGCGCACTTTTCAAAGCTCGTTATGTTCATCCCAAATGGCCGGGATAATCAATATTACTCGTGGCTCTTCAGCTTGAGAAGGATCTCACCACCCGCGGGGAATTTTTGTTTCCGTTATCCTTCTCGAACCATGGATTTTGCTTCCATTGGAACCCGAGAACCAGTTTGCTTATCCCGTCCTTAAAATTGGTTGGACGTGGTCGGTGGTAACGCAATTTTTGTGTCGCCGGGCCGAATGAAGATGTTTTTTTTTTTTCCCTTTTTTTCTTTGCAAGAATGAAGGAAAGATATATTTGAGCGCACGGTTCATCAACACACTCGACATACACAGCATCGTCGGCGGTTTAGACATACAAATCCACCGAATTATTGTCTTTTTCTTCTTATTTTCAATATCCGTACGCTTGCCAGGCTTCAATCTTCTTCTGCGCCTCGTGATCAGCCTCATGATAGAACTGACTTCTAATCACCACGCCACATGGTCAGTGCCCCCTCTTACGCACCATTTCTTCCCAAACTCTGTTTCTTCCTTAGGAGGCGCCTTCCATAGATGCCGACATCCTTACATCCTTCTAAACAGATTTCGACATGCCGCTTCTTCCTCGCATGTTGCCGTCATTCTGCCTGATACCACAGCTGGACTTTGTTCGCCTGCCAGCCAGGTTACAATTATATACACCGCCACTAGTTCGGAACTTTGTACGGAAGCTAGGACCATGATTCAGTAGTAGTAAGTACATGTGAGTAAGTACATATGACGGGAGTGGTCCACAGCGCCAGCGACGGTTCGTTTTCCGGCTCGAAGACGAGTTGAGCCCGGGCCGCACTCTCGCAGTTGCTACATAGCGCGGTCCAGTGCGATGACGAGCGCCACCACCCACCCATCACCACCTGATGACGACGCCATCTCCCCAGAAATAATACATAGCAAACGGCGCACGAACCCAAAGAAGCTGCACAAAGAACTTTTGATTTAAAAAAATTTAGACACCACACAGCACGTTTCCCCCCAACTCATACATACATAACATACATAGCAACAGCGGAACAAAAAAAAGTAAATACGTATTGTATGTATTGTATGTATTGTATGTACATACATGCTGTGAGGGTAGAGTCGACAGCCTTGTTGCGATGCCCCATGAACCCCCTCCTGCCCGAGGCTCAAACAACAGGGGTTGATGGTATCGACCCTTTTTTAGCCTCCGTTCGATCATGTCTCAGAGTGAAGTGATGGGGAGTCCCGATATGGCATGTCCACATGGTCGACCCTGAGTATCGACGATCACCGCGGAAGCATATTTTGAAAGTTCGGTGTGAAGTGGAAAGAGAGAGGGGGGGGGGAGGGGTGGGATTATATTGTGCCATGGCCTAAAAGGTTATTTGACGGCCCGGGTCTGTGTCATGTTGTGTATTTTTTCTCGCGAGGAGCGAGGAAGCGGAAGCGAGTGGGATGGGGGGGGACGGGACGGACGGCAGACGGCGGAATTTCAAGGTAATACCGTGGGTGGGCACACAGATAGATAGATACCGCGATCGGACTCGGTTGACGACGCAATTACTACATAGGCAATACGCGGGCTGTGTAGGTCCTCATATATGCATGCATGGTGGCTCATAATTGCGCTGCATACTCCGTTGCATCGAAGCGCGAGGCACCGTCGAAATTCAATGATCAACATTATGATGCTCGGAGGTCCGGATCTGAACAATGGGTGCACCGCCGCCGACTATGCCAGGATTTCTACATAGAATGTGTTGATGATGAGTCGAAGGGGGTGGGTGAGCTGAACTGATGGGGAAGAAGTGATTAGTGGGCAAATCATGATCTCACTATGTACTAGGAACTAGGGCCGTAAGGCATAAGGGCATAACCTACTATAGTGATGCTGGGATCTGCACAAGTCAGATTTGACCGGGCGGACGTCCTATACTGGACAGACAGAGGTAGCCACGGAGTCGTGATGGCCGTACGCCGGGTGGTCGTCGCTGTCTTGTTCTAGGGGCTTCCTGACCCACTCAACTTGTCGTTGGAGAATAGGAAATAGTATGATGCGTACGTATGTGATCCCTCCCACCCGGTTGGGTCGCCGTATTCATAGAGCAGGTAAGTAAGTACGTAGAACTATTTGATTGAGTGATGACAAGTTGTCGTAATTCCGGGACCTGGGCTACGGAACTTGGAAGACATATCAGCCCTCGCGTGGAGGCACAGTTTGCGTTGCCATGCGCGGGAGGTTGTAAATTGGGAGCACGTGTTGTTCGCTTGAGACTTGTATGATTGTATGTCGAAGGACCGAAATCATGATCCGTTGTATTGGCGTCGTTAGACGAATTGCATTGGATGCTATTTACAATGGATTTGCGAGTGAGTGAGACAGAGGGGAGAGAACTCCGTTACCCGTGTAGCCGACGTGTAACCGTCGAAGTTGACGTGTAATTTGACCATGGTTGGTGACAGCGATATGATGGGCTCGAGCAATCACGGCTTGAAAAGATCCATCACAATATAATTCGGTCGAGAGGTGTGTGCCTTTAACGTTCCGTTGGGTTAACAATTTGGGTAGGCCGTAGGGGCGAGACTTTTTTTGTGGGGGCATTGTTCGACATAAGATATCTCCTAGGATTTGGATTTTTGGAGTTTGGGGTGAGAGGCAAGACAAAGATAGATAGGTAGATGGATGCGTATGTACGGCACCCCCTAAATGAAAGCGGCATGAAAATCAAGCGCTCGTTTAACGGGCCGTCGGCTTAGTGATCGGTGAGGACATGTTCCACGAGGTAAGGGTGACTCAGAGGCTTGTTCGAGGATGAGAAATACAAACTTGGCGGAAAGTGAAAGATGATTCAGCAGCGAGCGTCGGGGAGCGCGACGCGCGTCGTTGGTGCGGCCCACTTGCATTTCACGGGCAAAGTTGGCATTGAAAATGGAGGTGTTGAATTATTTACAGCATGGTGTGCCTTGTGGCGGTTCAGCCACGCACACGCGGCAGAAATCGGCGTCCGCGGTAGGGGTGGTATGCGAACAGGGGTGAGCACTGAGGATTGACGGTATTTGGGAGGTAAGGCTGAAGATGTTAGGAAGCGAAAAGATAAAAAATGAAGAATTAAATTGGGATTCGAGTCGACTTTTGGTAGGAGGCCGATTGCGACGGGGGCAAGGTGGTGGTCGACGGTAGAGCAGGAAGGCCGACGTCGAGCAAGTGTAGCGCAGAATTGCAGGCTGTATACATTGTGGGCGGCGCGGCGGACCGCTGAGGATATCGAGGGAAATGGGGAAGGGAAAGAGCCGATGGACTGATGAGGAACCGGGTGATGCCTGGTGATGCGGAGTCATGGTTTGATTTGTGGCTTGTTTGGTTTGGGAGCAGGATCAGACAAGAGGGATAAGATTTCAGTGATCAAACCTGTGCTGCCCTTCAGCAGCTTCTTGATGGTTCAGCATCCCTTCTTTCTTTCATTTCATTGACGCAGTTACTTATAACCATCTGCACGCTTGGCCCTCTCTGTCAGCGTAGCATCACTTGCAGTATGTCCTTTGTGTGCTCTCGCTCGACGCCAACTGATCCCACTCTCCAGCGTGCCCGGTATACCATGGACCACCACATCCCCCAAGCATACCCATCCTACACAGGCTTCATTAGTTCGAACCCCTCCTCCACACACTCCTCGCCCCAGTCATACGCACAGGACCTCGATCTCTACCAGAGCCAGTATCCCCAAGCCAACCCTTATCCCAACACCACCCGCCGTCCACCGCAGACCAAAAGTGCCTCCTACGGCCCCCTCCATGTATCCACCAACACCTCCCACGAACATGACCCCAACGAGCGCACCGCCCGTCCCAGCAATGCCCACCACCACACCCAGTTCCATGCTCAGACAATGCCCCTCCCCTCGTCTCATTCCGGCCTCCAACTCACTGGCATGCCCATGGAGGTTGATCCCATAAACCAGAACGTAAACCCTTTCACAACATCCACCCCCGGCCTCTCAGGCGGCCTCACCCGTCCGCTCAAGCCTCATGAACAGGAACGCTTGGCCCAGCTCGACAGGCTAAAGTTCTTCTTGGCAACGGCTCCCTCGAGATGGGACACACCTGGCGATGGTGATCAGCCGAACAATGCCTCCCTCAACACCCAGTCGCTCCCGAGTTCCTACCCGTCTCTTTCTGGCTCAAACGGCATCGACGCTATGCCGTTACATCAAGACCAAGCTCCCTCACATCCTGCCCTCAATCGCTTCCTCCTACCCTCGGGAGAATATGTGTCCTGTGTATTATGGAATCGCCTCTACCATATCACAGGCACCGATATCGTCAGAGCGCTTGTCTTCCGTTTTGAGGTATGTCCTGTTTTGTGCCAATTATAGTGGTCTAGCCGTTTATCGGTGTCAACATCATTTTACATGTTCGGCTGATACATTCCATCACAGGCATTCGGACGCCCCGTTCGCAACATGAAAAAGTTCGAGGAGGGCGTCTTCAGCGACTTGCGCAATTTGAAGCCCGGTGTGGATGCCTGTTTGGAAGAACCAAAGGTACGTGCGCATTTAATTTCCTTTATTGGAACACGTCATTTTCCTGTCATCATAAATTACGGTTTTTGTCTTTTGGACATAATTCGACATAACCTATCAACAGATGCTAATTTTTTTTTTCTATTATAGAGCCCGTTCCTTGATCTCCTGTTCAAATACCAGTGTATCAGGACCCAGAAAAAACAAAAGGTGTTCTACTGGTGCGTCACCTCATCATTTTCCGCTCATATCACATCCTAATACGCCCCTTGTAGGTTCTCAGTCCCTCATGATCGTCTTTTCCTTGACGCCCTTGAGCGCGATCTCAAGCGCGAAAAAATGGGACAGGAGCCCACAACGGTCATCATCGGGGAGCCTGCAATGTCGTTCACCTACGACCCCAAGAAGAGCCTCTACGAGCAATTCAGCAAGGCCCAGGGTGCGCGCGAAGGCGAAGGCGAGCTCGAGGCTGCTGTTCGCATCATCGAGGAGGGATCCCGCCTACACCCCCCCACCGGACCAAGGGGCGACGACCACGGCGACGCCAGCGCAACTGAGGACAGCGAAACCAGTGATGCGGACGAGGTGATGGGCGAGAGTGAAGATGCACCGCGAGGCAACCCCGCTGCGCTGCAGGCGATAGGTCTGGGCGGCGCTTGGATAGGCGGGAGCGCAGGGTACAAGGTCCGCAAGAAGGGCCCCAAGCGCGAAGACGAAAAGCGCGGGAGGAGCGTTCTTTCTGAGACGCAGAGGCGGTATGGGAGCCTCAGCCTCAGCAGAGAGAGGGGCGAGGATTACCCCGGCCGAGACCCGGTGTCAGCGGCGGATATGTTCTTGATGCAAGCGAGGGGAGAGCTCGGGGAAGCTGCTCGCAAGGCGCGGCCGAACCCTCCTGTTGGGGAAGTGGGGCTGTACTATAGCGAGGGCGGGCCGCAGACTCAGGCACAGCGGTTCTTGGCGACTCCTGGAGGCGGTATCCTCCATTCCCGCACGAGGAGCCAGGAGCAACTGCATCGGCATACGTACCCGCTGGCACCGCCCCCTGCGACGCCGTCGTTCGCCATGTCTGGTGGGCATCCGGCTCACTTTGCACATCAGCAAGATGCCCCGGATGGTGTGCCCGCGACGAAGACGAAGGCGTTTGTGTGCCCGCTGTTCTCGTGTGGGAGGATGTTCAAGCGTATGGAGCACCTGAAGCGACACCTTAGGACACACACTATGGAGAGGCCGTACGCTTGCCCTCAGTGCAATAAGAAGTTCTCGAGGAGCGATAATCTCAATCAGCATCTTAGGACTCACGGTCGTGGGCACAACGGACCGGTGGGCGCTGGGACGACCTTGGGACTTGGTGTGGCTGAATGGATCGACAACAGCGGAGATGATGGAGATGGTAGTGGCAGTGGTGGAAGTCCTGATGGCCGTAGTGCGAGCGTGGGTAGGGAACCCGAGTCTACGGGCGGCGAGAGCGACTTTGACGACATGGATGGAGGCCAAGTTGGGCTTGGAATGTTCGGCTCGACTGGTCTGGGGATGGGCATGTCGGACTTTAATGCCAATGTGCTTGGGGGTTCGGGTATGGGGTATGGATCGGATATCGACCCCCAGAACTGCGAAGTCGAGGTGCCCGGCGATTTGCAGGATGTGTCTGGTGATGAGGACGGGTTGCTCAGCATGAACCAGTTCGGGCAGGACATGTATTATCCGACACCGGGCCACTACCCCCTCAACCTCAATGGCCAGCAGAACGACTTTGATACGAACTGGGGTATACGACCGCAACCGAGCCCGGCGTTCAGCAATGTCAGCGCCCCATCGCCGCCTCCTGGTTCCCTCCCTCACATCCGAAGCAACCGCAACTCCCTCTCGACTGCCCCGACGGGTTACCGCAACCACTCGTCTTCCTCGTCGATCTCGTCAACCTATGGCGGCGATGACTACGTCACGTCCCTCTCTGCACCGTCCCACAAGCAAGCATTCGACCACGCGACGCTGTATCCCCCGGGGATGCTGGACAACGCCAACGGCCCTGGTCCCATCAGGCGACACCGCAGCATGACGCCCTCCATGATCCGCAACGGCGAGCCTATCCGACGACCCGGCACCGCCAGCAGCACCGCGAGCGACTTCCAAGGCGGATCCCCTGGGTCCTCTACGGGCCTCGGCGTCGGCGCAGGGCGAGGTTATCACCCCTACGCGGGGTACGGCTCGAGTTCACGCCCGGCATCGACACACTCCAGCCCTTCGACGTTCCCGATCCCTCTGGCGGGCGAGTACCCCGGGATGCCCAGGTCGGAGAGTAGGAACTCGAACCTCGGTGGTGGTGGCGGTGGCGGTGGCGGTAGTGGTAGTGGGGGGATGCAGGAGCAGATCAGGCAGATGATGAACATGAGTATGGATGGGAACGGGAACGGTGCAACCGCTGGGAATGGGGGGCAGTTTATCCAGACGGATTCGCCTGCGGCGTTCACGAGTGAGCTCCCGGGGTCTTCTGCGCAGTTTGGGGTGGGCGGCGGGAGTGGGTTCGCGCTGGATTCGGCGATGCAGGATGATAGCCAGTTTGTGATCCAGGGGTTGGAGGATGATTCGTATTATCATCCGCAGACGCATGCGACGATTTGAGGGCGCGAACCTTATACCCCCCCCCCCCCCCCCTTTTTGGGATCTGGAGGCACAGAGATGGCGGCGGCGGCGGCGACGACAACCAATTTTACCGTATATTTCAGACTATGGCATAATCAACTCAACACACAACAATCTCAAGGAATCATACCAACTCAGATAATAATCCAGCAAAAGCCTTTCACCCCTCCTCCCACCTCCCAATATGTCTTCATACCAACCAATTCCCCGGACCTTTTTGGATGGACCTTTTTGGATGGACCGTGTGCTCTGCCTGGCCACCGTCGATCCACCCCTCTTGTTCTCAATATCCGATCTCAATTGCTTTCATATCTACTTACATCCGATCAGTATTAGTACCCCGCCGCCTGCTTTTTTTGTACCTATCTATTCATTGCATCGATTATTTATGTTTTTCTTCGTTTTGTTTTTGTCTTCTCCCCCCCTACACCCCCTTATATGTTATGGTGATGGTCCTGTGGATTAGGATCTCCCCAATCGCTTAAACCACTCCCTTGGGCGGATTCGAACGGCCCTTGTAATATTGTATCGATTTGAACGTAATGTATTGCTTTTTGTGGCCTGTCAATCACCGCAAACCCGTCGCGATAAAACTTCTTGTTCTGGTATGTGTATGTTTTGACGCTCAATTCTTGCAAGAAACTTGGGAAAGAGATCCATCAATGTTGCCGCGTCCAAAGTGGTGACAGGAACGAGGCTCGCTTGGCCTCGCGGTGGGCACGTGGCGACCATTTCTTGTTGGGCTTCTTCGAGTTCTTGAGCTTGAGGATCTCTCTTCTCGCCATCGCAGAGGCCGGGCTGTTGGCTGTGTCTTGTAAGTCCTTCACTGCACGCGAAAGTTAAATAAGGATCGACGATTTTCACCCCTTGCAGGTCGTTTCTTTATTAAAGCCACGCCATGCCCTCGTTTCTGTCCAAGGTTTTTGGACGTAAGAAGGATGACAACCCTCGCACCGACGACAGCGACCTTCTTGATGGAAAATTCGAGGCTGTCTCTCCGAGCGCTACCAAGTTTCCTGAGGTGGTCAACGGGAGGCAGGCCAGGCAGAAGGAGAAGGACTCGGGATTTAATGTCTTTCGCTCAAAGTCTCGACCATCTTCTCCTGAGCCGACGGAGAAGCGCGTGCCAGTGCCGCAGCTATCCTTGAACTTGCCGGGACCGAAGGACGAGTCGGCCTCGAGGGCATTGGGGGTCGTTTTTGAGGCGGACCCTGATGCGCAAATTCTGCTTTCTGACGCAGCGATTGGCAGGCGTCGTCTCAGCCCTCTTGAGACTCTGATACTCGTTCGAGCATGCTCAGAGGCAATTACTGCTCGAGGTAGACACTTTTTGAGTTCAATTAATTTTGTGAGAGCTAACGCAAGTGACAGGCCTCGAAACTCTCGGGATCATGCACCCTCATTGGTACTCCGCGTCACCAGAAGTCCAGAGGAAACTTATTTCTTTGTTTCTTCAATCTCTGACCCCGAAGACGCCGATTACGACACTCTCACCGACACCCTCGGCATTCACTAGCGCGTTCGAGTCGGAGATATCATCAACACGCTCACCTCATGATGTAGCGGCCGTATTGCGTTGGGGCCTTCGCCATCTCCAGCTCGAGGGAACCTCATTAGGAAAGGATGAAACATGGTACAAGACTTTCTTCGATGCCGAACGGTCAGCTGGGTATCCTCCGAATGGATATTCGTCAACGCTGGCTCCAGTCCTCCCAGTATCCCACTTGGAGCTCCTGTCGGCGACCTTGGAGATCTTCTCCTCTCTCGCGGCGCATGCCGAGGCTAATGGTATATCGGGAAGCAAGCTTTCAAAGTTCTTTGGTCTTTGGCTTTTGACAGTCCAACGATCTCAAGACGATGATGATTGGGCTGCTTTCTACGCTCGTTGGGAGCGAAACGCTCGCATGCTCGAGCACTTGTTCCTCTCGAGAATCAGGTATGTGCAAAAATTTTAAATTTGCATCTTTGCCAACACCCTTTACACAGAGATGATGCCACCGAGTCTAGGATGCCAGTACGCTTGTTAGAGCTAGTCAAGCGTTACCCCTACCAGACCGATCCCACCGCGGACCTCCTAGCTCGGCCCCGCTTTTCCACTTTACAGTATGATGCATTGTTTGTTCGCATCGAGACAGAGCTGTCATCCACGGCCGACGAACCTTCCCATCATCCGCTGCGACTTATCTCGGAAGCCTTCAGAGCAGAGGTAAATGACGATGCTAGTGAACATACCGCCGTGTGGGAAGCTATCAAGACGGCTGGTGCGACTGATGGCATCTCCTCGCCCACGTATCCTGGGTTAAGCCACATATTCACTGATGATACTTTGCGCTTCTTCTCCCTCATTCCAGTGGAGAAAGGCTCCATTGAAACCAGGTCACCTTCATTTAACCTTTATACACGACCTACCAGTCGTCGTTCCTCCTCTTTGAGTGACAAGGACATTGCAACCGCCGCTGTCGCAACAGCCACCAGCAGTGTTCTCCTGCAGCCCTCGAAGACCCCTACAAGCCCCGTCACTCCATCCTCTGGCGTCAACAGCCCGATCGGCCTCGACTGGGTTACCTTCTCGACTTCAGGCTTTTTCGAAGAGGGAAAGCAGCATGCACCCCTTGCTGCAACCCTTTTGGAGAAGGATAAAGACATAGAAGTTACCATCCCCCGTCCTTCTTCCCCCAAGCGCAGGTCCTTTGCCGCTGCACGTAAATCCCTCGACATACCTCGCACCGTCGCCCACACTGAAGAGGCCAAGGCATCTCCATCAGCTTCGTCCGCAGCAGCGTCAAAGCCGGCCCCTCCAGTTGTCAAACACACCTCGAAATCAACCCGTGTATCCGTAGTTCAGCTCGACGAAGCTTTCATCGACTTCTGGAATGACGCGCTTTTGGACCCTATTTCCTCGTCCTGGCCTGCATTCATTATCTGCAGACTGCAGACTACCCTCCCCGGCACCGAGATCAGCGGCAAGCCTGTCGAATGGCTCGTCCTCGAGCAGGTGTTCAAGCGCCCTCCACCCCCGTTGCCCCTCACTCCACCTCCGACCGCATCCACGTCTTCTCATGGTTCAGCGCGCCGTGCCAGCTCACCAACGTCGTTAAAGAGTGAAGGAAGTCATACTTTCAGCTCGGCATTTAAGATCTTCAACTTCTTTTCGAGCCCGACGCGTCCATCGATGTCGTTAGGTTCGAGGAGCAAGAAGAGCCCTGGAGCTACGACGAGTCCGAGAGTGGGTGAGATGGGCGAAATTCTTGCCGAGGATGAATCTGGGAGCAAGAAGGACAAGGCAAAGGAGAAGGCGAAAACTGCGAAGAAGGAGGATACAAGTACTGTCCGGGTGAGGATCCCTTCACCAAAGCCTAGGAAATCGGTCGATGTACCTCGCAAGTCGGTCGATTTCGCTCCGACAGCTAAGAAGAGTCTCGATTCGGGGAGCCGGCCTACCAATGGCGTTGTTGGTGCGAGTTTGTCTGCGGGGGCTGCTGCCCTCGTTGGCACTGCTTCTGCCGTTATCGTAGAGGCCACTGCACAACCTGATGTCGTCAAAGTTGATGAACCGGCCTCTACGCCTGCTCCAGAACCGGCCACGAACGGGCCTTTGAGTCCTATAAACGACGCTGTCGTCGCGGCCGCAGTTCCTGCTATCGCCAAAGAGGAAGTGCCAACTCCTACGCCTGATGTTTCGGCCGATACACCTTACACCACCGAAGAGATGCCAGCGGTCGACGCCACCGCAGAATCTGCTGTTGAGACCGGTGACGCGCCAATCACTGTCGTTCCTGCAGAGCCAAAGCTTGTCACCGAGGCAGACCTCCTACAGAGTGATGCAAACCCATTCGCACCACCCACCGCCGATGCCATATGCTTCTTCCGACTTCCAACCTCTTCGCAGGGTGACGAGTTGGATGGTGGTGCCTCTGAAACAACTCGTACTGTGGAGGAGACCAAGCTAGCTGAGACTGAAGTTGTATCGCACCATGTTGCCGTCGAGGTCACATCCGATGCGCCTATTAAGAGCACGGCTGAAGTACTACCCGTTGCTGTGGACGATTTGAATGGTCATGTTCTTGCTGCTACAGTGTCCGCTGTCGTTCCCAAGTACGAAGTTGTTGAGGTGGCTACTAAGGAGCTAGAGGCAACACCTGTCGTCAAGGTTGAGGAGGAATCTGCGTCTGTCGAGGAACCTGCCTCATACGTTGAGGAAGCCGTCCCGGAACCAGAGCCCACACCTGTTGTCGAGGTCTCAGAAGAGACTGCTCCTCGCGAAACCGCCGAGGAACCTACTACAAGCGTCGTGAATGTTCTTCCAGAGCCAGAGCCTACGCCTGTTGTTGAGGTCCAGGCAGAGATTTCGCCTCACGAAACAGTCGAGGAAACTGCTACAAGCGTCGAGGAAGTCCTCCCAGAGCTAGAGCCTACGCCTATTGTCGAGGTCCAAGAAGAGGCTGCTCATGAACCCATCGAGGAACCTGCTACAAGCGTCGTGCAAGTCCTCCCAGAGCCAGAGCCTGTGCCTGTTGTCGAGGTCCAAGAAGAGGCCGCTCATGAACCCATCGAGGAAACTGCTACAAGCGTTGTGGAAGTTCTCCCAGAGCTAGAGCCTACACCTGTTGTTGAGGTCCAAGCAGAGATTGCGCCTCATGAAACCATCGAGGAAACTGCTACAAGTGTCGAGGAAGTCCTCCCAGAGCCTGTTGTCGAGGTCCAAGAAGAGGTTGCTCACGAACCCATCGAGGAACCTGCTACAACCGTTGATGAAGCCCTCCCAGAGCCAGAGCTTACGCCTGTTGTCGAGGTCCAAGAAGATGTGGCTTCTCACGAACTCATCGAGGAACCTGCTACAACCGTTGAGGAGGAAGCCCTCCCAGAGCCAGAGCCTACGCCTGTTGTCGAGGTCCAAGAAGATGTGGCTTCTCACGAACTCATCGAGAAACCTGCTACAACCGTTGAGGAGGCCCTCCCAGAGCCAGAGCCTACGCCTGTTGTCGAGGTCCAAGAAGATGTGGCTTCTCACGAACTCATCGAGGAACCCGCTACAAGCGTTGAGGAAGCCCTCCCAGAACCAGAGCCTACGCCTGTTGTTGAGGTCCGAATAGAGATTGCTCCTCACGAGCCCATCGAGGAACCCGCTACAAGCATCGAGACATCTGTTAACGAAACCAACGTTCCAGAGGTCACACGTGAGACAATTACTGAATCGATCGCGGAGGTTACTGCTGTTCCCGACGCACAGCCTGTCGCGGAGTCTCCATCTACAATCGTTGCTCCTGAACCCGAAATTCAAGTCGAGGAGCGCAAGTCTGTCGAAAAAGACTCAGTAGCAGGGGATGTTACGCCAGCAGAAGCTGAATCAGAGGTTCCTCTCGTCGCTGCTGCCGCTGTTCCCGTCGTTCTCGCAGCTGGTGCGATCACATCGAAGGCTCATGACGATGCACCTGTCGTCGCTGAATCCGTGGAGGAATCTATAGAAGCCGAACCCGCCGTCCTAGAAGCCGAAGAACAGGATTCAATTACTGAATCAGATGCACAAGCAATGCAAGAGCCCGGACTTCGCGAACCTGCTCCTGAAGTGGTGGTATCAGCGATAGTTCCTGTTAAGGAGCCTCAAGAAGGCATTGTCATCGAGCAGGCGAACAATGGTACGTTCTACTACGCCCATCACACAGAACGTATTATTTACTCAAGACGTTGCCAGAACTCCTCGAAGGAACTCAAGAGCCTGTTGGCATCAAGGAGATGTCTGAAGAACCTGTCGTTGAGAACCCCGTTCTCGAACTTGAAGCTACACAGACTGCAGAATCTGTACAAGTCATTTTAGAGGACCTTGTCAACAAATCAATACCCGATGGTGAGTCGATTCACATTGAGTTACGTCTTCGGAGATATTTGATATTTATCTAGCCGTAGATGTCACGCAGGCATCTGAACCAATTTCGCCTGAAGCTGGACCCTTCAACGAAGCTAATGAATCTGCCGTCACTTCAGGAAACACAGAAGCTCTCCCCGAAACAAAGCCTTTAGTGGAAGCGATTGGGACTAACGAGATTGCCGTTGAAGACTCTGTTACCGCCGAGGCAGCAGAACCCGGCCCTGCATCCATCAACGAGTCTTTCCATGCGGACGAAGAAGTTGCTCGTGGTTCGGAGCCAGTATTTGTCGAGGAAACTGTCGAGGAAACTGTCGCATATATTAAGGAAGAACCTGCTATCGAAACTTTACCTGAAGAAGAAACAGCACCTGTGATCCTTGTTACTGAAAAGGACATTCCGGAAGAGGTCACTGCCGCGGCTGAAGAGGAGCCTCTTGCGAAAAGCCCCGGTGTTGATGATGAGGTTGACTCCGTCGATGATACCCCTGTTACTGCGGTGGAACTCGATGCACAGCATTCAGCTCTTGCTGAGCAGGATACGGAACCACTTGTCGAGGAGGTTGTACAAGAAACTGCTCTCGAGGTGGAGGCTTCGTCTCATATAGACATCTATACGGGATCTACAGAACATG